>CM050163.1:311962904-312255404 GCA_027410445.1 Discoglossus pictus | reverse complement strand
ATCTGATGTCATTATCAATATCAATGTATTTTTGTTGTTGCCTGTTTCCTAAACAATGATTAATTAACAGTTCTACCAGATGAAAGGAACACATAAGTCACAACTCCTGACAAAAATATCCTGCTGCTAGATGATATAGACATAGATATTTTCATTTTTTTATAACCCTACTGTTACCTACTTTTATATGTGTTCATACTTTGTCATATAGAAACTTCAATATGACTCACTTGGTCTCTCATCATTTAAAGTTGGTTAAAATACACAGACACACACATATATACATATTAAGTCAGAAAGTGTCAAGTACATTTACAGAAGAAATATCACTGAATGTAGACATTTCTGTACATATACAAACATGTTTCAATGTACCACTACCCCCTCACCCCGAAGATGCACTGGGCTTTGAGGGCCTAGGCAGAAACACCCCCTTGCCGCAGGTTTCAACCTTTATGGCTAACCATTAAAAACTTGTATGGATCACCTTTGAGATCCAAATCCCTTTTAACAAAAGTAATATTGGGGATGTCAAAGCAACCTTTCATGCCAAAGGGGGTGTAATAAAAGACAAAAATGGTAGGGACTTGACAGAAGATGATAAGATACAGAAGAGGTGGCAGGAATACACTGAAAATCAATACAGGAAGGATCTTAACAGCAGTGATGACCTCAATGGTTTGTCCAATGAGCTGGAGCCAGACATCTTGGAGAATGAAGTGAGATGGACCCTAGGATGTCTTGCTGATAACAAGGGTGCAGGGGGTGATGGAATCTCAGCTATTCAAAATTCTACAAGATGATGCTGTGAAAGTGTTACTTGCCTTATGCCAACACATTTGGAAAACTCAACAGTGGCCAGTAGACTGGAAAAGGTGAGTCTGCAACCCAGTTCCAAAAAAGCAGTGCCAAAGAGTGCTCCAATTGTCAAACATTTGTACTGATTTCACATGCCAGCAAGGTAATGCTTAAAATCCTACAAGCTCGACTCCAACAATATATGGACCGGGAACTACCAGATGTTCAAGCGGAGTTCCATAGAGGTAAAGGCATAAAAGATCAAATTGCCAATGTCTGATGGATAATAGAGAAAGCAAGAGAGATCCAGAAAAAAACATTTACTTCTGTATCATAGACTATTCTAAAGCCTTTGACTGTGTGGATCACAACAAAATGTGGCATGTTCTTAAAGAGATGGGAGTACTGATCATCTCATCCACCTCCTAAAAAATGTGTATGTGGACCAAGAAGCCACAGAACCGAACATGGGACAACAGGTCAAAACCGAACAGAATAATTAAACTTATACGCAAAGGGTATACCTCATGGGTAAGGCCGGGCTGTATGAATCCAAAGCCGGAATAAATATTGCTGGATAAAATATCAACAACCTCAGATATGCAGATGAAGCTACTCTGATGGCTGAAAGTGAGGAGGAACTAAATGACCTATTGATGAGGTTAAAGAAGAGAGTGCAAAAGCTGGCCTGCTGCTCAATGTTAAAAAGACAAAGATCATGGCAAATGGCAATCTCAGTCTCTGACAAATAGATAGGGAAGAAGTGGAGGCAGTGACAGATTTTATTTTCCATTGATCCTAGATCTCTTCAGATTGTAATTGTTGCCATGAAATTAAAAGACGTTTACTTCTGGGGAGGAAAACTATGGCAATCTTGAGCAGGCTAGTAAAAAGTAAACATAATAAACTATCAACAAAGGTCTGCATAGTTAGAACTATAGGATTCCCAGTAGTAACATACAGATGTATGAGCTGGACTATAGAGAAGGCTGAGCGCCATAGAATTGACACCATTGAATTGTGTTGATTGCGAGAAGATACAATAAATCAATACTTCAGGAAATTAAGGCAAACAGTTCACGGGAAGGTTTGATCATGAGGCCGGTCATGTTTTTGGTAATATCACAGCAGGATTCCCTATAGAAGACCATGATGCTGGGAAAGATTGAAGGCACACGAAAAAAGCAATGCCAGGCGTGGAGATTCATAGA
This sequence comes from Discoglossus pictus, assembly GCA_027410445.1. Taxonomy (NCBI): domain Eukaryota; kingdom Metazoa; phylum Chordata; class Amphibia; order Anura; family Alytidae; genus Discoglossus; species Discoglossus pictus. Next base: position 312,253,395 of record CM050163.1, on the reverse strand, counting down.
TGAGGTCACTGAAGCAATGAACATGAACTTGATGGAGCTCAGAGGGACAGTGACTGGCCGATGTACCTGGTGCACTGTGGTCCATAGGGTAACAGAGAGTCGAACGTGACTGAACGACTAAACAACAACAACTAAATCCCCTTTAACTCACCTGTGCCAGTCAAAATAAATATTTTTTGGTTTCCATAAGGTCAGTCCAGTCCCAAAATGGAAAGCCTTTCTTCTATGTATTGAAGAAACTATTAGTCTTAAACAAGTTTCTTGACGGTCACGTGTCTTGCATAGTGGTGTACTTAATCTCCTTACGTAAGAAAAATTCTCCCCATTCTCCCTGCCCTGTGTCTTTTTCCCCCTCTCTCACCCCTGTGTCTCTTTCCCCCACTCCCTCCCATGTTTCTTTTGCCCCTCTCCCCATTTCTCACCCCTGTGTCTCTTTGCCCCCTCTCCCTCCCCTGTGTCTCTTCTCTCCCTCTCTCTTCCCTGTGTCTCTCCCCCCTCCCTCCCCTGTGTCTTTTTCCCCCTCTCCCTCTCCTGTCTCTTCCCCCTCTCCTTCTCCTGTGTCTTTTTGCCCTGCTCTCCCTCCCCTGTGTCTCTTTCCCCCCGTCTCTCCCATGTGTTTCCCCCCTCTTCCTCCCCTGTGTACCCCCCCCCCCCCTCCCGTTCCCCCTGTGCTCCTTTTGCCATCTACACGTGTGAAAACATGTGCAGGCTTGGGGAATATGATCAATTTCCCCAATCCCGCAAAGGGCTTCCAAGTTACGGCCTTGAAAATATTGAGACCGTTAAACCCGTAGGTCAAAGGCTTCTGGAGGCCGTAAGTAGGTTTTAACGGTCAAAATATTTTCAAGGCTGTAACTCGGAAGCCCTTTGCGCGTCTATCCCGCGGCCATTACAGGCCTCTCCACCTCCCCCCCCCCCCTACCTTGTGGGCCTATTGCGGGCTTCACGATGAGTGCCAAAGATGCACGCATGCTCAAGCCCACACACAAACTCACAATTACGACAACTATAGATATGATTGACATAATTTCTTTTTGATTTAGCAACTCTCATACTTTTAAATATTTTGGCCATATTATGAAAATACATGATTTCCTAGAGAAGACTCTGATGCTGGGAAAGATTGAAGGCACAAGAAGAAGGGGACTATGAATATGAACTTGATTGAGCTCAGAGGGGCAGTGGCTGACAGATGTGCCTGGTGTGCTGAGGACAATAGGGACATGGAGAGTCAGACATGACTGAACGACTAAACAACAATAAAATGCTTTCTTTAATATAAAACAGGGTATTATGCACTCATCAACTTAAACTTCTTGAAAGACTTGGTGCACTCTTATTTATAATTATATTACATTCAATTTTGTACTCAAGACTTTATAGTACTTGCAGAACAATGTCATGCTTTCAAAGTACTTAAAAGTTAAAATTAGTTTTTAATAAGTAAATTGCTGGCACCTACAATACAGCCATTGGAATGAAAGCACAATGTTCAATTCATTTGTATTTATAGTTTTACATTCAACAGTTGGATGGATGACGCAATGTTCGTTACTTATTGATGTCCCTAGTTTATTTTGGTATTTTAACTTATTACTTATTAACTTATTATTGTTTTTACCATTTCACTAATTCCCAATTTAATACACTTCCTCCTTCACATTAAAAATGGAATTCTAGTCATAAAATACAAAACTGTTAGCAACACTGTGACCTCCTACAACTACATTTCTAAACAATTTCTCTGAAACAACTGTGCTGTAAATATGTAATTCTTCTGTTACTACCCGCTCACATTTCTGCTTTCCACTTTTTACATGCTATACCTACACTTTCCTCTGCATCCCATTGCTTTATGCACAGTGTAAAAATACATATTTACAGAGAAGCCTATTGCATACTTGCTTAAATATAGTTTATTGTCTCCCAGAAAAAAACATAAAATATTATTTGACATTTGAACTCCTATGTTCTGTCGAGCCCATAACTGTTACATTCGAAAATCACTATTAAATTGCTGTTTAATTTCCGTGTTATAACGATTCCAGCAATCAATGTGTTAATACATATAATGGAACTTGCATGGACTAGAATATCATATTGTCTGATTTATTAATATTGCATTATTTCTGGAATGCGGGTCCGATCGAAACTCGTAATTGAAACCCGTAAGGCTTTGAAATCTAACCTCCATTTTTCAGTGACGTAATGATGACAATCTCTTTTTCCATTTGTCTGTCTAAACCGTAACTACGAGTTTGACTAACTGTTCATGCTCAGGGCCGAACATGCAACATGTGCAAGAATGATTTATGCACTTGCGTCCCTGGCCCGTAACTCGCGGCATGGTGGAATTTAATAGCTCTGTAACGCAGCCTAATTTCAAGCCCGCAGCCTTTGCGAGTGTGCCGATGCCGCTATGTGCTTAAAATTTAATAGGGCTGTTTGAATCCCAATACTTATCAAAAGCATCTTAAATGAACGAGAGTAGTTCTTGGAAAAACAGTGTGTGGAGAGACAACCTGACAAGTAGCTAATCCTGTTAGTACACAACATCTAACTACCAGACAGACTTGTGCCAAACTCTTTGGATCCTTATGCACCGGCTCCAGGTAATTCTATTATTAGACAAGCTAAACTTTACTGACAAATCTTGTTTCTTCCTACTGATTGTACAATGTAACATTTTGTGTACGGGGAAATATATAAATAGCTAAATGGACTAATAAAATGTGTGTTATGTTGGAATACATACTTGTACATTGCATAGTCCTTATGACTAATGTTATTTTTTTAACGTGATGTCTCAATATTCACCTATTATTTACTCAAGATTAAAATCTCTCATAAACACACAGCCCTGGGATTTCCATTTCCTCTCCCATGCTGAGAGGACACTTGTGCGTAGAGCTTTCTCAGCCATATTATAATCCAGGCCATTCATCCTCAGTACAACATGTTTTACCCCAAAACTACTACCAAATGATTTTTAAGCAATTGCTTAATCTGTAGTTATGACTTCAGAACCACCCAGACATCTGGAACCCACTCCTAGGGCTTGGGCCTAGCTCTGCTAGATAACAGGGAGCTCGCCATTCCTGACTTGTATACCTCCACAGAAGTTTTACCTTACCCACAATTTTTATGAATGCCCATGAATATACCTTTCCCAGATACCTTCCCACTGTCCTTTGCCCACCACCCAACCTTACATCTAAAATCCCCTTCCATCTGTGAACCGGGCTGCATCCATCTTGCTCATTTTTTTGACATTCATGGTCTACTGAATACCCATGTGAAATTGCTATGTAGTTAAATTATATAATTATGGCACATTCTGCTCTAATAAAAATATTTAGAAAAATAATGCACAGCCCTAACTCATTTTGTACCAATGTCTATAAATGTGTAAGATCATCAGAAGTATTATGTAGTCAGTGCATCCTCCCTTAGTACAGCATCACCTAATATATGTGACACACAGTGAATGGATAATAAGAACAACATAGGACTAAGTAGATGCATAAACCTGTAAATAAGCCGTCATTATTCAGGATTATGAGACTTCATGAGATCATAGGTCAAGTGATCAATGATGTCTCACAATTCATGATGTGAAGAATGACAGCTTTAGTAATTGTACTTTATAAAACCAGTTTAATATTTTTGTAGTATATATATAATATAATGCTGCTGATTTCTGTTTGCAAGTATTCAGAGAATTAGGATGGATGACATTGAACAGAAATAGAAATGTTTCTTAGTGGTAAAAAAAATATGCATAGACTGAGAAAGACACATACACACCAGCAGATAGACTGGCTACTGGCCATAGAGACATGCGCACCAAGGAATAGGCTGCTGATTACTGCTGAGACATGCACACCAGGAAATAGACCACTTACTTATGGATATAGAGACATGCGCACCAGGGAATAGACTGCTGATAACTGCTGAGACATGCACACCAGGAAATAGACTGCTTACTTATGGATATGGAGACATGCACATCAGGGAATAGACTGCTTACTTATGGATATGGAGACATGAACATCAGGGAATAGACTGCTTACTTATGGAAATGGACACATGCACATCAGGGAATAGACTGCTTACTTATCGATATGGAGACATGCACACCAGGGAATATACTGATTACTTATGGATATAGAGACGTGCACACCAGGGAATAGACTGCTTACTTATGGATATGGAGACATGCACACCAGGGAATATACTGATTATTTTATGGATATAGAGACATGCACACCAGGGAATAGACTGTGGATAACTGCTGAGACATGCACACACACCAGGGAATAGACTGCTTACTTATGGATATAGAGACATGCACACCAGGGAATAGACTGCTTACTTATGAATACAGAGACATGCACACCAGGGAATGGACTGCTTACTGATCACAATAGAGCCATGCACACCAGGGAATGGACTGCTTACTTATGGATATAGAGACATGCACACCAGGAAATAGACTGCTTACTTATGGATATAGAGCCATTCACACCAGGAAATAGACTGCTTACTTATGGATATAGACATATGCACAAGGGAATAGACTACCGATAACCACTGAGATACACACAATAGGTAATAGACTGCTTACTTATGGATATAGAGCCATTCACACCAGGAAATAGACTGCTTACTTATGGATATAGACACATGCACAAGGGAATAGACTATTGATAACCACTAAGCCATACACATCAGGTAATAGACTGCTTACTTATGGATATAGACACATGCACAAGGGAATAGACTACTGATAACCACTGAGCCATACACACCAGGTAATAGACTGCTTACTTATGGATATAGAGACATGCACAAGGGAATAGACTACTGATAACCACTGAGCCATACACACCAGGTAATAGACTGCTTACTTATGGATATAGAGACATGCAAACCAGGGAATATACTGCTGATAACTACTGAGCCATGCGCACCAGGAAATAGACTGCTTACTGATCACAATAGAGTCATGTACACCAGGTAATAGACTGCTTACTTATGGATATAGGGACATGCACACCAGGGAATAGACTGCTGATAACTACTGACCGATCCACACTAGGGAATAGACTGCTTACTTATGGATATAGAGACATGTACACCAGAGAATAGACTGCTAACTGATCACTACAGAGACATGCACACCAGGGAATAAACTGCTTAGTGATGACTATAGAGTCATGCACACCAGGCAATAGACTGTGTACTTATGACTATAGAGACACCAGTGAATAGACTGCTAACTGATGACTATTACGCAATGCACACCAGGGAATAAACTGCTTACTGATCCACATATAGACATGTAATGGACAATAGATTGCTTACCAATTACTAGAGACAGACACTCCAATAGACTAGACATAGAGCCAAGTACATCAGGGAATATACTGATAACTATAGGATCATGCACACCAGGGAATAGACTGCTTACTGATGACTATAGGTACATGCAGACCAAGGAATAGACTGCTTACTGATGACTATAGAAACATGCACACCATAGAATAGACTGCTTACTGCCCATAGAGTATGCACACCAGGTAGTAGTCTGCTTACTGATGACAACAGAGCCATGCACACCAAGCAATAGATTGTTAATTGATTTCATTAGTATATACAAATCTTAGAGGCTGACTGTAGAGATCTAAATGTCAGAAAATAAACACCCACATCAGTAAATAAACAAATGATCAAATAATTCTCAAGGCATACAAATCAGTAGATAGCTGACTGATGCACTCTGGACACATACACACCAGCAGATGAACAAACCTGTGGAACACACAGTATATGGGACACAGAGACCTAAACACATATAAATGGTCAGCTAGATGCAAACAAAGTAGACACATTTAGTTCTATGAAAAAAGAGGATGTCAGTAAATGGATAGAAAGAGAAAAAGGATTGAGTGACTGCATACAGAAAACACGGGTGGTGGTGAGTGGGTGTGGATAGACACCGAGGTGTTGAGTGGTATGGAGAAAAAAGACAATATCAGCCATGCCACTCTCTCTCCCTATACCCATTTACTGTTACCTTCTATTTGGAATATATATATTTATTCTACATTAGCTAATAGTTTTTAGTTTGGTACTTAATTCAGTATTCAGTGCACACTGAACAATAACATTGAACAATATTATTAGAACAGTATAGATGAAGACAGTGTCACACTCAGAGGAAAGCAGAGCAAAGCTGTTTAACTGTGCAACAACAATCTCATGAGATTTTTAAATAAACTATTTGAATATAGAAATGTACTTACATATAAGACTAACCCTAAAATATTTTTTAAATATATTAATGGGAAGAAGGCCAGGAAGGAATCGATAGGACCATTACAATGTGACACAGGCCATCTGATAATTAGTGACCAGGAAAAGGCAGATGAGCTAAATAGGTTCTTTTTGTCTGTTTACACAAGGGAGGTACCAGTGGTTGGGACACCGCAACATAATGGGGCTACACTACCTTTACTAAAAAATTGGTTAACGCAGGAAGAAATACAAAAGAGGTTGGAGAAAATAAATGTTAATAAAGCCCCGGGTCCTGATGGAATACATCCAAGGGTACTGAGGGAGCTGGGTTCTGTAATAGCCAAACCATTATATCTAATCTTTCAAGACTCACTCACTACAGGGTCTCTACCAGATGACTGGAGAAAAGCAGAGGTGATACCTATATTTAAGAAGGGATCTAGAGCAAATCCGGGGAATTATAGACCAGTGAGCCTCACTTCTGTAGTTGGGAAGCTTTTAGAAGGGTTAATAAGGGACAGAATACAAGAATATGTCTATTTGAACAGGATCATAGGTAGCAGTCAACATGGATTTATGAAGGAAAGGTCGTGTCAGACCAATCTAATTAGTTTTTATGAGGAGGTTAGTAGGAACTTGGATCAGGGCAACTCAGTGGATGTAGTCTTTTTAGATTTTTCAAAGGCATTTGATACAGTACCACATGGAAGACTAGTGAGCAAACTAAGGGATACAGGAATTGCAGTAAATATCTGCTCATGGATCGAGAGCTGGCTAAAAGACAGGAAGCAAAGGGTTGTTGTAAATGGAACATACTCTGATTGGTCTAATGTGATAAGTGGGGTTCCTCAAGGTTCAGTATTAGGTCCTCTCCTTTTTACATATTTATTAATGACATTGAAGTAGGACTCGAATGTAGTGTCTCCATTTTTGCTGATGACACTAAGTTATGCAAGGTAATAAAATCAAATAATGATGTACTTTCCCTACAAAAGGATTTGCATAAATTAGAGAAATGGGCGGCTAAATGGCAGATGAGATTTAATACAAATAAATGCAAGGTTATGCATTTGGGAAGGAACAATAGCCAAGCAATCTATAATCTTAATGGAGCAAATCTAGGGGTATCAGATAATGAAAGGGATTTGGGAGTACTAGTGGACAACCACCTAGGTAACAGCGCTCAAAGCCAAGCAGCGGCTGCAAAGGCAAATAAAATATTAGCATGTATTAGGAAGGGTATAGAAGCCAGGGAAGAAGATATAATTCTGCCACTATACAAATCTCTAGTACACCCTCATTTGGAATATGGAGTACAATTTTGGGCACCACCTCATAAAAAAGACATTTTAGAGCTGGAAAAAGTACAGAGAAGGGCTACAAAACTAATAAGGGGAATGGAGGGGCTAAGTTATGAAGAAAGACTAACAAAATTAAACTTATTTTTGCTAGAAAAAAGGCGTCTAAGAGGAGATATGATAACGTTATATAAATACATCCAGGGTCAATATAAGGCTTTGTCAAGTGAACTTTTTGTAGCAAGAGATTTTCAACTGACAAGAGGACATCCTTTGAGGTTAGAGGAAAAAAGATTTCACCTTAAACAAAGAAAAGGGTTCTTCACAGTTAGGGTGGTTAAACTGTGGAATTCTCTACCAAAGGAGGTGGTGACAGCGAATTCGATAGACAACTTCAAAAAGGGGTTAGATATATTTTTGAATAAAGAGGGCATTCAAGGCTATCCTAGATAACTAGCAAGGAATATTGATCCAGGGAGAAATTTGATCGCCAGTTTCTGGGGTCAGGAAGGAATTTTGCTTTTTTTCCCCCTTTGCCTTCCTCTGGATCAATTAACAATAATAATAAATAGTCCACGTTAAAAAGATCAATAGAGATCTAAAAAGGTTGAACTTGATGGACTAACTCTTTATTCATCCTCCAATACTATACTATTAATAATTATTTAATCAATAATTTAATTAATAACTAATCCGCATATTGCAGATCAGAGGAGATCTTAACAGGTTGAACTTGATGGACTGAAAGTCTTTTTTCAACCTTAATTACTATGTAACTATATATTAATTATATATATATATATATATATATATATATTGTGATGATCCAGAGGTAGGGGCTATTACTGCCCAGGGCTAACTGCTATCGACTACAGGTTAACTCCCCACAAGGAACATTTGGGTTCTTGGAAATCTTGGCACCAGGAGCCTGATATCTGGCTTCTGTATCAGTCAGGGTCTCTTCATCAGGAATCAGCACTTCCAGGAGTCTCAGTAACCTTCCTGTGGTAGTGACCAGGACAAGTTACTTGCAGGGTGGAGATAGGATCAGTATCGCAGCCACCAGGAGCAAATAATAAACCATACCATTTCTATATGCCTCAGCAGTCAACTGTTTTATTTTTGAAAAGTCAACAAAATTTATAGCAGTTAGATTCAGAGGGGGTGTATACAACACAACAATGACAGGGAGTGGCAGACAAACACAGGAGATTGACTCCACACGAGGTTCAACATTAGAATCCTGCCTGGCACCTGTGAACAATAGGCCAACCTCCAATACACACATGTCATCTCTTGCTGTCTAGCACATCAGAGATGTAATAAGCTTATCTGGCAAACAATTGGACAAAACAGATTACAATACAGTTACTGGTTCCTGTGTGTCTACATTTTAGACCTATTTTGTTTAACTGTTTCATGACCATTTAGTTAAAGTTTAAATATTACACAGAACACAGTAATATTACATGGGAAATTACATATTGTATACAGGATAAGGCAGAGACATATGCCATAAGACCATATGAAGCATGGTGGTACACTATGGCCCTATGTTTTGGTGCTATTTACCCCACCACCCACATGCCCACATTTCTCATGTGGCAATATAATTCCCCTACCCATTTTCCAATGGGGTGGTATGTCCTCTTTGGTGGCTCAATGCACCAGAATCCAGGCCCTGGAAAGGGGTCCGTTATTATATATATATATATATATATATATATATATATATATATATATATATATATATATGTATACATATATATATATACATATGCATATATATATATATACAGTGCCTTGCAAAAGTATTCACCCCCCTTGACATTTTTCCTATTTTGTTACATTACAGCCTTAAATTCAATGTTTTGTTAATCTGAATTCTATGTGATGGATCAGAACACCATAGTCTAAGTTGGTGATGTGAAATGTGAAAAATACTGGATATACAGAAAACTATTTTTAGAAATAGAAAACAGAAAATTGGCAAGTGCGTATGTATTCACCCCCTTTGTTATGAAGCCCATAAAAAAGCTCTGGTGCAACCAATTACCTTCAGAAGTCACATAATTAGTGAAATGATGTCCACCTGTGTGCAATCTAAATGTGACATGATCTGTCATTACATATACACACCTTTTTTGAAAGGCCCCAGAGGCTGCAATACCTAAGCAAGAGGCACCACTAACCAAACACTGCCATTAAGACCAATGGACTCTCCAAACAAGTAAGGGACAATGTTGTTGAGAAGTACAAGTCAGGGTTAGGTTATAAAAAAATATCCAAATCTTTGATGAGCCCCAGGAGCACCATCACATCCATCATAACCAAAGGGAAAGAACATGGCACAAGAGCAAACCTGCCAAGAGACGGCCGTCCACCAGCAGCACTGAGACCTAAGGTAACCCTGGAGGAGCTGCAAAGTTCCACAGCAGAGACTGGAGTATCTGTACATAGGACGTCAATAAGCCGTAGAGTTGGGCTTTATGGCAGAGTGGCCAGAAAAAAGCCATTACTTACAGCAAAAAACAAAATGGCACCTTTTGAGTTTGCGAAAAGGCATGTGGTAGACTCCTAAAATGTATGGAGGAAGGTGCTCTGGTCTGATGACACTAAACTTGAACTTTTTGGCCATCAAAGAAAACGCTATGACTAGCGCAAACCCTACACATCACATCACCCAAAGAACACCACACACAGTGAAACATGGTGGTGGCAGCATCATGCTGTGGGAATGTTTTTCTGACTGAGAAACTGGTCAGATTTGAGGGAAAGATGGATGGTGCTAAATACAGGAATATTCTTGAGCAAAACCTGTAGCACTCTGTGCGTGATTTGAGGCTAGGACGGAGGTTCACCTTCCAGCAGGACAATGACCCCAAACACACTGCTAAAGCAACACTTGAGTGGTTTAAGGGGAAACATATAAATGTGTTGGAATGGCCTAGTCAAAGCCCAGACTTCTATCCAATAGAAAATCTGTGGTCAGACTTAAAGATTGCTGTTCACAAGCGCAAACCATCCAACTTGAAGGAGCTGGAGCAGTTTTGCAAGGAGGAATGGGCAACAATCCCAGTGGTAAGATGTGGCAAGCTCATGGAGACTTATCCAAAGCGACTTGGAGCTGTGATTGCTGCAAAATGTGGCTCTACAAAGCATTGACTTTAGGGGGATGAATAGTTATGCACATTGACCTTTTCTGTTATTTTGTCCTATTTGTTGTTTGCTTCACAATAAAAAAAAACATCTTTAAAGTTGTGGGCATGTTCTGTAAATTAAATGATGCAAATCCTCAAACAATCCAATATTTATTCCAGGTTTTGAGGCAAAAAAACATGAAAAATGCAGCGGGGGGTGAATACCTTTGCAAGGAACTGTATATACCATATATATACTGTATATATATATATATATATATATATATATATATACTGTATGCATATATATATATATATATATATATATATATATATATATATATATATATAAACAAATTTATATTTTTGCTTTTAAAAAGATTGAGTATCCCTATCATCTTATACCAATGCATTGTGTTACATGTTGGTGTAGGAAAAAAAGGTCCTAAAACAAAATTAACCAAAATCCTGTAATTATGTAAATTCACATGGAAATGGTGGAAGAAAAACAAATAAGCCTGGCTATTTATATTATCTGTTTGTTTTGTATTAGTCGTTGTAACTAGTATTTGAATGTACTATGTTGTTGTCAATCCAGTCACGTTAGATTCAAGTCGTCACTAGAAAGAAAAATGACTGAAAACATGAAATGCAAATATTTGAAAGCTATAGAAACTGTGGTATATTTGATCATTAAAATATAAAGAAATATTTTTAACTAGGCACTTTATTATCATACAACTTATCAGTAAACTTTTTAAATAGTTAAGTTGTATGATCACATTATAATGGAAACAGTTAAGCTGGCTGTGACGCTGTAAAAAAAATCAAGAGATTCAAGAAATGTATTCAGGAGATGTATTTCTTGCTAGGTACATTTACTAATGGTAACTAAGGCTAAATGTCAAATAAGGAATTGGCTTAAAATACTTTTGTAGTCCCTTATTTACAATAAAATCTTGTTGAAGAACTACATGATACATTTTTTAAGAAAAAAATATCAATGCAATCTTTATTAACTACAGCAGTATATGTTATTATGCAGTGCTTGTCAACCTGGTTTGTCATCTGCCAGGGCATCAAGAAAGCAAATAATGTACAATTCACATAATACATGGATCAGAGGAGATCTAAATAACATTCTTTTTTCAATCTCAACTACTATGTACATATGCAAACTTAGCTTTCAATAAGTAAATGTAAATTGGTGGTTCTCACTGAAGCATAACTGTATATAACCACTAATACATTAAAAGCTGTATTTTTCTTTTTACTTTCTTAAACCATTTATTCATTATTAAGTTGTGTTCTTTAAAATTTCCTACTAGAAATACAGAACTATTGGTCCTTTAATATGTTGTACATTCTATTGTTTATTGACTACAATTTCAGAAATTTGGATCTCTGTGCATCAAAAGAGTTTTCTAAATTATTTATGTGGGTAAAGTGTAGTACCATTTTAGCCTTTAGAACAATAGTAAACATTTTCAGTGGAGATGATGCCTTTAATGGTTGAATAGGATTTGATTGCAAACGTTCAAGGTCATAGTCCATTCCTCAAAGCTTGCATATTCTACTCATTTGTTATACTTTATTTGTAACACACCGACTTATTCCATAGCTCTATGCAGGGTTTAAGTACAAGGCAAAATACAATATTAACACATTGCAAAAGAATAGAGACTTGTCTTTGAGTCCCCCAGACAACCTAGGGATCTCAGTATGTCAGCGCCACTTAAATTCACTTCAGGGACCTTGAAAACTTGCAATTAAATCCTAGTTAGTCATTAAAAGTTATCATCTTTTGTGTATATAAAAATTATGTATGAGGCTAATAAAGTGTGCACTTTGTGCATGCACACCTTTCCTGAACTACAATTCTTTTCTGTTGTAAGTACTGGTTATCTGGAAACCTAAGTCTTAGTTCTGATAATAGCTGACGAGGACTGAAGCAAATCAAGCTCACATTCTCCCTAATCTTGTTTCATCACAATATTGGTTATTAGTCACATACTACAAATCAATATAGACCCTTTTAACTATTCATTAGATATAAGTATAAGTATATGAGTCCAAGATGATCTGACTGCTGGCCAACATTCAAAATGCATTCCTGAGCTGACATTTCTATTTCCTTCCCCAATGCACACACTCCTAGTTGGGTCTATATCTGTTGAACCAACTGTAGGATAGACCTACAGTTGGTTCTTTAGTTGGTTCTGCCCTCCACACCTGGGGGGGTCTGAAGTATATCTGTAGAATCTGCAGGTGGATTCTCTCACACTGGCTGGAAGATTACATATTTTGTTAAGAAAGTTTAATAATATTGAGGACACATAAAGTTTAAACAACACAAGATCTTTCTCTGATTAGCCCATGTAATTATTTCAATTTAATTTATTCTATTGATGCTCCTGGTGCAAAATGATCCTGAGTGGGGTAAAAAAGGAAACCTAATTAACCCTAAAAATTTTAGAAAAATGCATTGCACCGTTTACCTATGGTTTATATCTGGCAACTACAAAAGAAGGAATTTCACATAGGAGGAGGAATTCTTAAAATTTAACTAAAAGATATAGTGCATTTCACCTATATATGTTTTACATCTGTTCAGTGACGACAATAGACTTACTAAAATGCATTACTGGATCTTGGATGAAGGAACACTAACCTATGAAGCTCTAAGAGATGAATTTGATCTCCCTCTTCATGAGCAATTTGACTGCTGCCAGGTAAAACACTTTGGCCCTATTCAATTGAGCAATTGTTGTTTATGGAAGCCCGTAATGTAGCCCGTAAACTAATTTGCTATTAAATTGGCGTCTTTTAGTGAGCCACAAATGATCTACAGGTTACAGGCTGAAAATCTCTGTGGTTGTCAAAATTGTAACTTACAACCCATCTAAGCCTTTTATCTTTCAAGCCAGCAAGAGTTACAATCGCTAAAATCGCAAATTGCTATTCAATTGCTACAATTCCTCATACTCGCAAATGTTCTCACACCTGTAAATGGCAAATGTAGAAGAAAATCCTACGCGTACCAGATAGGACCCGCAGGGGGGTTAAACAACTGTTCGTAGCTCTGTAAATACAAATACAAAATCAATACTGCACTTTAATACACAGGGAAAGTGATGGAAGACATTGGTATTAATTGCACAACACCCTTAAGCTTTTTTTTTTTTTTTTTATGTGTCTCCATGTTTTACTGACGTAATGATGACAGTCTCATTTTCTATTGGCTGTTTCTAGATCGAGAGTTACAGCCTTGATTAATTGATCATGTTCCCATTCTGAAAGGCTACATACAATTGCATGGTTTACAGTTTTGGCTTTTGGGCTTGTTCAATTGAATCGCTCTGAAATTGTAGCAAATCTTGAGCCCGCAGACATACGGCATGTATAACCTACTGTTTCCAATAGCCTATTCACAGCTTTACTTGGAAATGCACCACAGTGGTCTTTAAAACTCACTATGCCAGAATAAAAAACATGGACATTAGAGATCCCCATGATGAAGCTTCAGTGCAATGTATCAAACAAGTTGTAAAAAGCAGAAGCGATATGGATGCATAAATATTTAATGCTTTTTGATACAAGTTAATATGAAGTACTGTCAGACCACATGCTGTCTGTGAATAATCTATAAACATTAGTGCTATTAATGTGCGTTAATAACATGACTTCCTGACATATGTTATTTGTAGGGCATTACATGATATTGTAGTATAAACATTAGCAGCCTTATTAAATTGTGATTTGGCCAATTGAATAGGGCTCTATATAAGCACATAGCATATTTTTTTACAGAAGTTTTCAGTTAGTAAACTTCTATTCAAAAGCAAGGTTTACACTAACTAAAAACTTTTGTAAAAAAATATGCTATGTGCTTATATAGAGCCCTATTCAATTGGCCAAATCACAATTTAATAAGGCTGTAGATGGCTAGATCCTTTATGTCTTTTGAAATACATGAACATACAATTTCGGACCACAGATAAACAGATATTCCAAAAATTTTATTCTTGAATAATTAAGCACCCCATAGGATGATTATTATTATTAACTTTTATTTGTAACGTGTCAGCATATTCCTCAGCGCTATACAGAGGATAATAAGAAGGAAAGATGCAATATTAACAAGCTGCAAAGAAAATGAAGTAGGGCCCCGTTTTGAGCTTAGAATCATATGGAGAAAGTGTTTTTTCCCAAAGCACCCTACAAGATTGGAAACTTGCTACTTACAAACTAACAGTAATGGAAGAGACAGACACCTGGATAAGAATAACAGATAAGGAATAGCAAGGGTCACAAAGGACTGATAGTTAATCAGGTAGGAAGGTGTGATAAGATTTTCAAATAATAGAAGAGGGAAAGGAACTGATAGAAAGTCAGTTTGAGGTGAATTGCTCTAGTGTATAAAATGTCATCTGCCCCTAGTGCTCAGAAAATATAACCTGCAAATTTAGACAAAGTATGGGGATAGGAAGAGAGTTAGACACCACACAGGATATGCCAAAGAGGGATGGTCACTTTTAAAGGTATCTCATGGCTCAAAGGATGAGGAGATTTGATTTAAACAAAGGATACATTCAAACAGATAATTTATACACCGCTTAAGTAAATTACAGAACAAAATATTGCAGGAAGTTCATGTTGATTGTAGAAATATACCTTGTGTTACAGGAGTGGGTCATTCAGCCGAGAGAAGCAAGTTGTGAAGATTTCTTGTGTTATAGGAGTGGGCCCTTCAGCAGAGAGAAGCAAGTTGTGGAGATTTCTTGTGTTACAAGAATGGGTCTTTCAGCATAGAGAAGCCAGTTGTGGAGATTTCTTGTGTTACAGGAGTGGGTCCTTCAGCATTGAGAAGCAAGTTGTAGATATTGCTTGTGTTACAGGAGTGAGTCCTTCAGCAGAGAGAAGCAAGTTGTGGAGATTTCTTGTGTTACAAGAGTGGGTCCTTCAGCATAGAGAAGCAAGTTGCGTAGATTTCTTGTGTTACAGGAGTGGGTCCTTCAGCAGAGAGAAGTAAGTTGCAGAGATTTCTTGTGTTACAGAAGTGTTAACAAGTTGTGGATATTCCTGGTAGACAGGATGAAGGATGATGTATATATGGGTACATGTGTGTTTAGGTTTATGTGCAAAGACAAGAACATCAAAATCAAGGTTCAGTTATCATTATTGTTTTCATCCTATCACACAGTCAGTAAATAATCCCATAATGGCCTTAATGTTACTTCACGGGGTGTAATATACATTCTGACTAACATAATCGAGGCCAGTGAAACAAACTATACTACCAGCACAAAACAAACTGCTACCACTAACAGGAACTTAACTCATATGAGGAGTAATAGACACTTATGGAAAACACAAGCACACCAGAAGAAGCTACACATGGATCTCAATAATTAGTTGGGGGAACCAATACTGTGTAGTATTGTTAAAGCTAGAATTATTTATAAGACATTACTGCAGCAGAGACTTCTCCCCACAGAATATGCCTTACCCATGACACAACCTTCCACTGGTATATCACCTTTACAATTTGCGCTTGTTTTTACATAAAGGTCATACTCCCTGGGCTGTAAGTTTCATATATGTCTGCAGTGACCACCAATACTACCAATATTAGTATATAAATCAATATGACAATAAATGCCCTCACCTAGTCATTGTGAATATACTTGTGTCAATCAACATTTATTTTTTTTGCAACATGGAGTGTATGGATTTAAAAAGCACATGTCATTGCTAAATTAAAGATTGCTTTATCTCTCTCTCTCTCTCTCTCTCTCTCCCTCTCTCTCTCTATATATATATATATATATATATATATATATATTCTGCTAGATATATTGTTACATATGTATATTCACCTATTCAGAGACTGTGATATCTGCTCCCCTCACTTTATGAAGTCTGAAGCATAACTTCTTAACTATTCAGTAGTATTTTCTCTAGGAATGCTGACACATACATATATCTTCAAGATATGTTACCTCCCTTTTCTTTAGGAGCATACACATATTTTATATATCTTCAAGATATGTTACCTCCCTTTTCTTTAGGAGCATACACATATTTTATATATCTTCAAGATATGTTACCTCCCTTTTCTTTAGGAGCATACACATATTTTATATATCTTCAAGATATGTTACCTCCCTTTTCTTTAGGAGCATACACATATTTTATATATCTTCAAGATATGTTACCTCCCTTTTCTTTAGGAGCATACACATACTTTATATATCTTCAAGATGTTACCTCCCTTTTCTTATTTTCTTTATAGCATTCACATACTTCATATGTCTTCAGATATGTTACGTCACTTTTCTTTAGGAGCAAGATTTGTTACCTCACTTTTCTTTAGGAGCATACACATACTTTGTATATCTTTAAGATATGTTACCTCCCTTTTTTTAGGAGCATACATATACTTCATATATCTTCAAGATGTGTTACCTTCCTTCTCTCTAGGAGCATACACATACTTTATATATTTTCAAAATATTTTACCTCCCTTTTCTTTAGGAGCATACACATACTTCATATATCTTCAAGATATGTTAGCTCCCTTTTTCTTTAGGAGCATACACATACTTCATATATCTTCAAGATATGTTACCGCCCTTCTCTCTAGGAGCATACACATACTTCCTATATCTTCAAAATATGTTACCTCCCTTTTCTTTAGGAGCATACACATACTTCATATATCTCCAAGATATGTTACCTCACTTCTCTCTAGGAGCATAAGCATACTTTATATATCTTCAAAATATGTTACCTCCCTTTTCTTTAGGAGCACACACATACTTCATATATCTTCAAGATATTTTACCTCCCTTCTCTTTAAGAGCATACACATACTTTATATATCTTCATTCAGAGCAGACTCTTCCACCCAGCAGAATACCACCTGACTGATTACATAACTCAATCTATCTGGCAGTTACTGACTGACATCACAACAATCTAAGCTATTTAACTGTTCATGAACCAAACATGCAACATAACATACATTAATTAACATACATAGGGTAATCAAAATAACATAACATGTTACATAACTATAAAACATATTATAAAATTACTGAACCCAAAGGGTGGTCAGGGGAATCTTGACAGAGATAAAAGCAGTTCTGAGTGGCCCCAGCATCCCCTCCTCTGGCCTGGTCACGACTTCCATTTCTACATACATCCTGCCGTACGCCCTTCTTTATGTGCCTCTAAGGTGGTGCTGGGTCTGTGGATGAAAATAAGTTATATTTTGATTAGAATTGTTATGTTCATAGCATCTTTCAGTTTTTGTATTTTAAATTAGCAATTAGGCGTTATATAGGCAGAGATTATAATACATTTTAATAATTTGTATGGCAGCGAATTGAAATGTTAAGGGCCTTGGGATTGACAGATTCTAAATTAAGAAGAATTAGTCTTATGAGACTTAAAATAAAAGTTAGATTACATATTAGAACATCTCTGTCTTTCTCTTTGATGACCTGGCCTTCTCTCTTTCTCTCCCTCCTTCTCTATTACCTTATCTATCTCCCTCTCTCCCTCCTTCTCTTCATCCTTCTCTCTCCCTCTCTCACCCATTCTCTCTCTCCCTCCTTCTTTCCCTTTCTCATTCATTCTCTCTCTCCCTTCTTCTCCCTCTCTTCCTCCTTCTCCCTCTCTCTCTCCCTCCCTCCTTGTCTCGCTCCCTCTCTCTCTCCTTCTCTCAATCCCTCTCTCCCTCCCTCTCTCTCTCCTTTCTTCTCTCCCTTTCTCCCTCCTTCTCCTTCTCTCTCTGCCTCATTCTTTCTCTCTCTTCCTCCTTCTCTCTGTCCCTCTCTCCCTCCTTCTCTCTTCCCTCTCTCACTCATTCTCTCTTCCTCCTTCTCTCTCTCTCCTTCTCTCCCTCCCTCAGATACTATTGGGGGCCAGACTAAGATGGAAAAAATATGAACAAATTCCTATACGTTATATATATATGAAGATTGAGGTAGCCATGGGTGTCCAGTAATCCAGTTGAATAATCAGAGTATTGCAGTAAATAGTGATACCATTTTTATTGGACAAACATATTCATACTATAGCAACAAGCTTTCGAGAGAAGATCCACTCTTTATCAAGTCAAAAAGCAAAACTGATACAAATATGAACTAAAAACAGTAAACAGAAAGAGAGGAAAGGAAAAAAAATGGAAAAACAAGAAGAACAAAATTAATTGGGCAGAGTTAAGTGAAAAACAGACCAGCATTGTAAATATGAGTATGAAAGTCTATAGGTCAGGTTGCAGATAAGAACACACCAAAGTAAAAGTAAAGAGCAATAAAGTCAACATAGTACCCCCCTTGTCTCTCTACCTCACCCCCCTTGACTGTCTCTCCCTCACTCCCCTTGTCTCTCTACATCACCCCCTTGTCTCTCTACCTTACTCACCCTTGTTTGTCTGCCTGTCTCTCTTTCTCCCTCACTCCCCTTGTCTCTCTACCTCACTCCCCGTTGTCTGCCTGTCTCTCTCTTTCTCCCTCACTCCCCTTATCTCTCTACCTCACTCCCCATTTTCTGTCTGTCTCTCTCTCCCTCACTCCCCTTGTCTCCCTACCTCACTCCCCCTTGTCTGTCTCTCTCTCTACCTCACTCACCATTTTCTGTCTATCCCTCTCTCCCTCACTCCTCTTGCCTCTCTACCTCACTCTCCCTTGTCTACATGTCTGTCTCTATCTCTCTTTCCCTTAACAGCCCGCTTGCCTTACCTTGCCTTCATGCTGCCGGTGTGTGGCTCCTCCCCCTGGTGGCTCCTCCCTGGGTCAGCCCCTGCTCTTCCTAGTCAGACGACTAGAAAGTTATAGCAGGGGCTGCGCCTGGGAAGACACAGAGAGACGCAGGGGCCTGGGGGAAGGGGCAGGTGGGGGCTGGGTTCAGGACCCTGGCGGGCCGGATCTGGCCCGCGGGCCATGGTTTGAGGACCTCTGTTGTAGAGTATAGTTTCTCAACATTTTATTATGGATACTTACGTTTTAATAGGTTATAGATGGTGTCGAAGAGACAAAATGATTCATCACACACCCATTTTGGGAGATAAAGGTCGACTTTCTCCAAATTATTTCCCATTTCTTCATTACATGAAGTCAGTTGATTTAATTATGCGTTCATTGTTTTAATATAGCCCAAAAACATAGCAATAAAGAAATTTAAATCACAATAGATCTTGCATGTCTGCAGGAAACACATTTGCCTGTATTTAATAAAAGTAGTAATTATATCCTAATTATATTTGTAAAATTAATAAACAAATTTATACAATACTTAACATATATGCTTCAAGTCAAAAATGCTGTATAGTGGTTCGGCAGATGGGGCAAGAGGTTGATATAGGAAAAGCTATATAAGGGATCCCCAGACTGGGTGAGTGAATGAAATAGGAAAGGCTTTATAGTGGTTCAGTAGAGGGGTAAAGAATATGATATAGGAAAAGCTACAGTGCCTTGCAAAAGTATTTACCCCCTTTGACTTTTACCTATTTTGTTACATTACAGCCTTAAATTCAATGTTTTGTTAATCTGAATTTCATGTGATGGATCAGAACACAATAGTCTAAGTTGGTGAAGTGAAATGAGAAAAATATATACATACAACTATTTTTTTAGAAATAGAAAACAGAAAATTGGCATGTGCGTATGTATTCACCCCCTTTGTTATGAAGCCCATAAAAAGCTCTGGTGCAACCAATTACCTTCAGAAGTCATATAATTAGTGACAGGATGTCCACCTGGGCACAATCTAAGTGTCACATGATCTGTCATACATATACACACCTTTTTTGAAAAGCCCCAGAGGCTGCAACACCGAAGCAAGAGGCACCACTAACCAAACACTGCCATGAAGAACAAGGAACTCTCCAAACAAGTAAGGGACAATGTTGTTGAGAAGTACAAGTCAGGGTTAGGTTATAAAAAAATATCCGAATCTTTGATGATCCCCAGGAGCACCATCAAATCTATCATAACCAAATGGAAAGAACATGGCACAAGAGCAAACCTGCCAAGAGACGGACGCCCACCAAAACTCACGGACCAGGCAAGGAGGGCATTAATCAGAGAGGCAGCACAGAGACCTAAGGTAACCCTGGAGGAGCTGCAGAGTTCCACAGCAGAGACTGGAGTATCTGTACATAGGACGACAATAAGCCGTACGCACCATAGAGTTGGACTTTATGGCAGAGTGGCCAGAAGAAAGCCATTACTTTCAGCAAAAAACTAAATGGCACATTTTGAGTTTGCAAAAAGGCATGTGAGAGACTGCCAAAATGTATGGAGGAAGGTGCACACTCTGGTCTGATGAACTTTTTGGCCATCAAAGAAAACGCTATGTCTGGCGCAAACCCAACACATCACATCACCCAAAGAACACCATCCGCACAGTGAAACATGGTGGCAGCAGCATAATGCTGTGCGGATGTTTTTCAGAAGACGGGACTGGGAAACTGGTCAGAGTTGAGGGAAAGATGGATGGTGCTAAATACAGGGATATTCTTGAGCAGAACCTGTACCACTCTGTGCGTAATTTGAGGCTAGGACGGAGGTTCACCTTCCAGCAGGACAATGACCCCAAACACACTGCTAAAGCAACACTTGAGTGGCTTAAGGGGAAACATGTAAATGTGTTGGAATGGCCTAGTCAAAGCCCAGACCTCTATCCAATAGAAAATCTGTAGTCAGACTTAAAGATTGCTGTTCACAAGCACAAATCATCCAACTTGAAGGAGCTGGAGCAGTTTTGCAAAGAGGAATGGGCAGAAATCCCAGTGGTAAGATGTAGCAAGCTCATAGAGACTTATCCAAAGCGACTTGGAGCTGTGATTGCCACAAAAGGTGGCTCTACAAAGTATTGACTTTATGTGGGTGAATAGTTATGCACATCTTCAAAGTTGTGGGCATGTTCTGTAAATTAAATGATGCAAATCCTCAAACAATCCATGTTAATTCCAGGCTGTGAGTCAACAAAACACAAAAAATGCCAAGGAGGGTGAATACTTTTGCAAGGCACTGTATATAATGATTCACCAGATAGGGCGCTAGGTTGCTATAGGAAAGGCTATATAATGGCTCGTCTGATCTGGTGAGCCAATTAATTAGGAAATGGTTTATAGTGGTTCAGTAGAGGGGAAAATAATTTGATGTAGGAAAGGCTGTATAGTGGTCAGTCCCAGGCACATATCAGGAAGTTCCTTCTCTATGTACTTTCCGTTTTTGTATTTTAAGTTAGCAATTAGGCGTTGTATAGACAGGGATTATATGACATTTTAATACTTTGTATTACAGCAATTCGAAATGTTATGGGTCTGGGGATTGACATTCTAAATTAAGAAAAAATAGTTTTATGAGATTCTAAATGAAAATTAGATTACATATAAGAACACCTCTGCCTTTCACTTTGATGACCTGGCCTTAGCTATAAGAAGAATATGGTTTATTAATAATAACTTGAGACCAGTTGTCTGAGAAGCTGGAGTAGGGTACATAAACTAGTTTGTATGGTTTGTTTGCCATGATTGTTTTTGTAGGGGTCAATTAGTCACAGCATGGGCAGAGACTGCAAGCCTGGATAGCCAATTGTCCATCTATACTTGTAGGGACTGTAGATTAACCCTTTGATGCCACCATTCAGGGCAAACGGGAATGCCTCTTACCCATAAGGATTTACCAGTATAGGTTAACATTCATATTCATAATCATAATCATAATTAGAGCCTCACATAACCTGTTTTATTAAAACCCCCAGGAACAATACTGTATTTCAAGAACAAACATGACATATACTAGTTCACATGGACACAATAACATCATCCATGGTAAAACCAAATAGTCCAAGAGAGTAAGCTCTTTGGACAAGTTATTACAAACATGGCAAAAATATTGCATAACACCATAGAATACCATGGCACACATGCTAACCCTATGCATGTCATCATGGCTACCATAGTTCTATTCATATGGCCAAAACCAGGATATTAAAAGATACATATAAATAACCCCCCCCCCCCACCCCCACTTCCCCTCGTTTATAATGTTATACTAACAGATTATAAACAGTAACTTCAAATTTAACACACCTTTCTTCACTAAGTTCGTATTTTGAAAATTAAAAAAACACTGAAAGAAAAAGGAAAAAGAAGGAGTAAAGGAGAGAGAGACATAATAACCCTCAAGAAGAAAAATACGTAAACTAGCACCTATCCAAGACTTTTATTTTCTAATCAATGAAATGGAATGTTAAAATGCTTGTGACTTTCATATTATATAATTGTACTGTAACGTTTCTAAAAATTGAGCTTGTATAACATAATCTAAATATGTATACCATGTTATGTCTCTACCCCTAATAAAAATTGACTGGGAAAAAAAAGATACATATAAACAAACCTTTTTCGGCTTATGTCTTGTCCTACAGATTATGCAACCCCCTTTCCAAAGCAAAGATATCCCAGTGAATTGGCTTTCATGATCCATACTCATATTCCTGTATGAACATTAAAGAGGGGTCCTTCAGTATTCCACAAATCCAGTGTTTTAAAAATATCATTACTAAAACTGAACCATCACCTCTTCCCCACTCTCTTTAGCAGCCCCTGGTGAAGGCCTCTACTGATCAGAGAGGTATCCTCTTGCCTGAGAAGAGGTAATTAACACAGTAGCGTCACTATTTGGCTTCCTCTTCTCATGACAGGAAGGTGAAAATGTTAATGTTCACACCATGAGTGTCATAAAGCATACACATGGCAACAGCAAAACAACTTCAATAATATTCAAGGTATTATTACATCTTTTGGGAAACATGATGATGATCATCCAAGTACCTAGGCATTTAGGCATTGGTTTTAGGGAAAAGGGCAGAAGTGGTGTTATTGTACCCCGTGGCCTCCAGAGCCCATAGTAGTGCGGGCATGACACTTGTGGATATATGTGTTAGTGCATTCAAGAGAGAGAGTTCTATCTAAAAGAGTAGTGCAGAACTGACTTCCAGTGGAGGTGATAGGGTCAAACATGTTTATTAAATTTAAGGCTGCCCAGGTAAATAACTAAAGAACACACACTAGATGGACATTTCGATTGTTATGGGGGGGGGGGGGGGGGGGAGTTTAGTGCATATTACTTAATACATATATTGATACAACATTGCTATTTGTTACATTTGAATAACTACCGTATATACTCGAGTATAAGCCGAGTTTTTCAGCCCTTTTCTTAAGGCTAAAAAGGACCCCCTCCGCTTATACTCGAGTCACTCCCCCTAGTGTCTCTCTAACCCCCCCATGTCTCTCTAACCCCCCGTGTCTTTCTAACCCCCCGGTAGAGGATGAGGGGGGAGGTTGAGGATGAGGAGGGAGGTTGAGAATGAGGAGGGGGGTTGAGGAGGGTGATAAGGGAGGGGGTAGAGACACAGGGAAGGGAAAGGGGAGAAGAGACACGAAAGAGAGAGGGGGGACACAGGGGGCAGCACATTTCCCCCCCTCGGCTTATTTACCCAGTATTTTGTGGTAAAATAGGTGCCTCGGCTTATACTCAGGTCGGCTTATACTCGAGTATATACGGTAACTAGATTTTCTTAAAAACAGCAAATATACTGTTGTTACATGTATGGAGTTATGTCTGTGTTTTTACAGACCTTATAGGTGTTGAAAGGTGTTAGTTTACATGTGTAAGTATGTATCTTGATATGTTAGTTTTATAGGAAATTTAAAAGTTGTTATTTATCTATGAGACTACGGTCTTGGGCGTTGGCCGATGCAATAGCCTGCAGAATATCTAATATGTTATTTAGAACAATCCCTATAACATAAACAATATAAGTCCCACTGGATTACACAGGGCAGGAACTGGTCATTTCAGACCTAGGCACATTATTCTAGCAAACTCTCTAGACTCTGGGTATGGCAACAAGTAGCATAGGTACCCTGGCATTCAAAACTATACGGGACATAAACCAAGATGCATACAGTAGAATAGTGTAATCATATTTTTACCATAAGCACTAAACAGTCCAATCAGGTCCTGTGCATGATTAGGTGTTTTACTGTCTAGCCATAAAACATATCAATATATTTAATGTAGTTGGAATATATTAATGGGTAACTGTATGAACCATTAAAAAAAGTATCAACTATATCGAATTGTTTGGTGTCATTTCAATTAATTTCAGTCATTTTTGATTTTTCAATTTAAAGACTATATAATAAAAACCTTATAATGCTAAAGTTGCTCATAACTAAGCATAAAAAGTTTAAATAATTTTAGTTATATCTCATAAATTATACAAAAACTGAACATGGTCTTTGCTTGTAACCATAGAGCAGTAATTCACAGCCGTCTTCTGAAGGCCCACCAGACACAACATCATTTACATTTGACAACATCATTTACATTTGACACTGGGTAAATACAAATTACTGGGTTCCCTGGTGGTCCAGTGGATAAGATTCAGTGTTTTCCCTATTGCGACCTGAGTTCAATTCAGGTAACCAAGAGGTCACAACACCCTGAAGCTGTGCAGAGTTGGGACTGGTCAGTACTTGGATGGGAGGCCACCTAGGAATACACACAGAAACAATTACCTTTTTTGGCAGTTAAGGAATGACAACAATGTGAACAAATTAATTTGTTCAATAAAAAAATTATGATGACATTTGGTCATCTTAGATAGCTCTATAGATTAAGTGATTGCTTTGGAGAGTATGGAATTGTTTGTTTTGTTTTTCTTTGTAACTTTCACTTCTATTTTTTATATTTTTTCTCATATTCTAAGTCTTATCTGAACTAGAATAGGATTTTTTAGTATGTATGAGTATAGAGTGGACCCTCAGTACTCGACTACCTCAGAACTTGACGATTGCGGTACTCTACACATGTGTCTGAGAAAAACGCAACCCTTGCCCAGTACTTGTCATGTTCACGCCACCCTGCTACCTGTCTCACCAGGAAGTTAAGCAAGTACTGTGGCGTAGTGTATCGTGCCTACAAGAGCCCAAGAGCAGTCTGGGCCTACAAGAGCCCAACAGCAGCCTGTGCTTATAAGAACCAAAGTGCAGCCTGTGCCTATAAAATCCAAAGTGCAGCCTGTGCTTATAAGAACCAAAGTGTAGCCTAAGCCTATAAGAATCAAACTGTAGCTTGTGCTTAGAAGAACCAAAGTGTAGCCTGTGCCTATAAGCAATAACCTCTCTCCTTCTACTCCTCCTCCACTATATCGCCACTATCCCGTTGGGCTCTTAAGTCCTCGTAGTACAGTTAACCTGAAGTTAAATTAAAATTAAAAGTTGATCTAGATATTGTTTTTTATTTATGTCTGTTTAGTTATAAGGTTTTGTATCAAGAAACAACACCATCAGTTCACACTAAAATGTGAAATTTCTGGCACTCAGTTTATTTCAATTTAAGTTGATCCCTATGGGAAATGCTTGTTTTGTACTCAACCTTTTTGGTACTAAACCTGCCATCCTAAATAGATTAAGGACGAGGTATCACTGTATTCTAGGAAGGGTTCGTTTTTGTCTTTGTTTCATTATGTTACGCTTACGTGTCTTTATGATATTATCACTTATTTTTATAAAATAAAATAAAAAATAATGGTAAAAAAGGTCTTATTGCCAAGAACATGGTGAAGCCCACTTTACACACAAATACAATTGGACAGATAAACAAAAGTTTATGAGCATGTCACAGTGGACCACTTTGTAATTTCTTTAAACTTTAATAAAAAAATAAAGATGCAATATTGTGAAATGATGTGGCATTTGGCATATGAACAACCCCTTCTAGTTCAATGTAGGACAAGGCATATTAGTATATTTTATTGGTAACAAAACATAATATCACATATATAGTTGTCAGTGTGGGTAACGTTTGTGATGTTGGTCACACATCGAGGGACGCAACTGAGAGCCTCACAAAGCGAGCAGTAGTTGACTCACGCATGACTTACGCTGCAATGAGCGCAGATGGTGAGAGCTGAGCAGTTGAGACAAGCAGGACTTTGGCTGCAATGATCGCGAGCCACATAGTTGGTTCAAACGCGTAACTCGAAAAACCACCAAAAAATGTTTTTTGTAAATAATGACACACTCACAGGGGGAGAGCCAGGAAGCCTGGGAGTGAAGTTGCAAAACGAATTGGAGCCATATTTTGCGTTTTCAACACTTGAAAGCGAGGAAAAAAAATGGAGGACAAAAAAACGTAAACATTCTGAAAAAGGATGATAATGAGGCTCAGCAATGCCAGACACGCAGAACTTAGAAAATACACAATGCCGAAGACAGTAACACTTACATGAACAACGCCAGGCACGCCGGACTTTGAAAATAAAACCAACGTCAGTCAGTGCCCACCACACAAATGGTGCTCAGAGGAGTAAAAGCCGCACATTGTGTGGCAAACAGCATTGCCAGCCTTACAATTTTATTCCCGTCATTTTCCTAGTCTGTTAATATTTCTCAGTGCATATAAAAACCCTAGGGCTGCCAGTTTATAGATACATTCTGTCCAAGGAACTGGCATAAAATGACCTGTTTATAAGGAATAACAGAGATGAATTGACCAGTTTGTTTTGATTTTTTTTATGTTTGTTATGATCTTCTTTGTTATTTTATTATTGTTTTGGGCGTGTGGTGGATTTATTGCCGAATTTGGTGGAGGCTGGTTTTGAAAAATTGTGTAAAACTGTTAGAATGATAAATAATTATATAATTATTAGGAAATTGCACGTCAAAAATGACGGGAATAAAAATGTAAGCCTGGCAATGCTGTTTGCCACACAATGCGAGGCTATGGCTCCTCTGAGCACATTCGGTGCTCAACGCGATCCCCGCACTGATCGCCTTTGGTGCTCATCGCGTGCCAGTCTCTCCCCCGTGTACTTTACAGGCCCCGCAATGAGCGGCTTTGCCGCTCATTGCCGTTTTTGGCAAGCCGCAACTTTTCTGCTTTGCAATGAACACCATCACGAGCCTCACAATGAGCGCCTTTGGAGCTCATCGCATGGCTTGCAAGAAGAGCATTCGGCACTCATTGCAAGCCTCTCCCCCTGTGTACTTTATAGGCCTCGCAATGAGCAATTGCGAGACTCCTTCCTTGTAGTTAAGGGGCCTTGCGATGAGTGTTACTGGCTTCAGGCTCTTTTCTAGTGCCTGCGGCCTCGTTTTCATCCTTTTACGTTTTTTTTCAGGCGCCATATTTTTCTCGCTTTTTCGATCTTGAAAAAATGCCAAATATGCCTCAAATTAACTTGCAAGCTTACTCACAGGCTCCCTGCCTCTCCCCCTGTGATGTGTGAGTATGTAAGTTAATTTGAGGCATATTTGGGCTTTTTTGGTGGTCTTTCCAGTTTAGTGGTTTGGCCTTTAAATTTGTAATTTAGGAGCTCATTGCAGCCTAAGCCTTTGGCGCTCATTGCAGTCCTACGTGGTTCAGCCATTAAATTCATAATTTAGTGCAGCCCTGCAACTGCGGGCATCGGTCCTAAGTCCCATGGGCCTCGCGATGACCGCCTTTGGTGCTCATTGCAGCCCCACAACTGCAGGCCTCGCTTTGCGAGGGACGCAATTATTTAACATTGCGAGACCAACATCACAAACGTGATCAACACCAACAACTATATATATCACATATATAGTTGTGAGCGTACGAGTTGTTGCTAACGCTTGCGGGCTCGCGAAGCGAGTGCTGCGGACGAGGGTCTCAGTTGCTGGCATGGAGCGCCGAAGGCGCTCCTTGCCAGCAACTGCGACCCTCGCAAACTTTACGTCGCAACGCAAACAACACGACACACCAACTACGACCCTCGCAAACTTTACCTCGCAACACAAACAACATACGAGACAGGTTAACACACATTACGACCTCGCAACACTCGGACGCAACTCGCGAACATTACAAAATTCAAAACACAATAAATACACACAGCACATACATAAAAAGCTTACCTACAGCAAGAGGGAGCATCCAGGACCTCAAAAAATGCACCTTACACCTTCATTTCACTCAAAATAAAAGAGTTTACACACTAAAAAATTCGCTAAGCGACAGAAAAGATGGCCGACGAACAAAACGAAAAAGAGGCAACAACTGCAAACACCATACGAGACACGTTAGCACACATTACGACCTTGCAAAAATCTGCCGCAACCTGCGAACATAATTTTTTTTAAAACACAATAAATACACACAACACATACATAAAAAGCTTACCTACAGCAAGAGGGAGCATCCAGGACCTCAAAAAAGCTACTTACACCTTCATTTAACTCAAAATAAAAGAGTAGTACACAGAAGTACACAACTATGCTAACGGTTTGGTCTCGCGCACGCACAGTGTTACACTGCACACATTCATCACGCTTACACAGCAGCTCCACACCACTAATACTGCAGCAACATCAGAACACATTGGCCCTCATTCAATTGCAATTTGGCCAATTGAATAGGGGTCTAAATAAGCACATAACATATATTTTTTAAAGAAGTTTTTAGTTAGTAAGGTCCTCATTCAATTGCAATTTTGCCAATTGAATAGGTCTCTATATAAGCACATAACATATTTTTTGACCGAAGTTTTTACTTAGTGAAGACCTTGATTTTGGATAGAAGTTCAGTAACTAAAAAGTTCTGTATAAAAAATATGTCATGTGCTTATAAAGAACCCTATTCAATTGGCCAACTCGCAATTGAATGAGGCTCTAAGCATCTATCCAAAAGCAAGTTTTTCACTAACGAAAAACTTATTTAAAAAAAATATGCTATGTGCTTATTTAGACCCCTATTCAATTGGCCAAATCCCAATTGAATGAGGGCCATTGACAGCTCTTCAACACAATGCTTCAAAATAGGTAAAGTATATTCATTTATTAATGTATTATATATTTCATTATTACACACCAAACAGCATTAGCTACCTTACAATTTCATTGCCGTCATTTTTTGACGGGCAATTTGCTAGTGATTTCATAATAATAATGCATGACTGTCAACAATAATGTGTGCAATTTAGAATAATTAAAATGTTATATTTTTCTTGCTTTTGACTGTGTCAGTTTTCCCCTCAATCAGAGCTGCTTATCTTCTCCTCCCTGTCCCTATCAGAGGGCGTGGCTAACAGACTAGAAGCTGACTAAAAAAAAGGCTGACCACGTAGAAGCTTGTTCAGACTGAGCATGCTCACTAAAGGGAACAGGGCTAAGATGGCTCATTCATTGTCACTATGCAGGGCCTATGAGTGAACTGCAAGCAGATTAGAATACACCTGACCATGGGGGTTCCATGATGGTCCAGACACCCCCAGCAGTGCGGGCCATCCCCCCAGGCAAATGGAGAAAGACTGCTCAGCTTGAGGAGAAAATAGACAATTATAAAAAGACAAAATTAAGAGATATTAACGATTATTTATTTTTGCATACTGTTTAACTTACTGTTTATTATTAAGTCTATGCCCAACATACAAACAATTGAGTTTTACTTGTAAATGCACACACATTTTTAAAATTATCCGGTTAAGTTAAGTTCTTGGAACCACTGTTATATCTCTTTAAATGATTGCTATAGTTTTAGAACAACTTCACATGTGTGTGAAATATGTAAACAACACTGGCAATTGTATAAACCCATAGCATAAAAACATTTTTAGATAAAAAAAACTTAGTGTTTTAAGATCATCTTTGTTTATCCCAATATTGTTTTCTATAAAGTACTATATTCACATGGATAGACATTGTGGAAGTCTTTCAATAAAACTGAATAGAGATTCTATATTAATGTAGCATTCCTCCCAGGCAGGCCTGGATCTATCTTTTTGGAGCACCTAGGTAGTAAATTGGAGGAGCCCCTTTGAGTGTGTGCGCAAAGTGTGTTCCTTTTTCTGTGCATGTATATTGCTATCTTGCTGTGTGAGCAAATTGCAAACATTTCCACCATTTTTACAGCATAGCTACTCATACACATCCCAATCTATTACCTGTTCACATTCTCTCCCTCCCTCTCCTCCTCCCTTCTCTCTCTCTTCCTCTCTTTCTCCTCTCACTACCCCCTGTCTTTCTCTATCTCTCTCTTTCTTCCGCTTTCTCCCCCTTTATTTCGCTAAATTCTCTGTCTCTCTCTCTTCCTCCCTTTTCTTTCTCTCACTCTCTCTCCCTTACCTCTCTCTTTCTATCTCCCTCTCCCTTTCTACCTCTCTCTCTCTTTTTATTCCTCCCTCTTTCTCCCTTTTTCTCTCACTCCCTCTTCCCTTCTCTTTCTCCTCCTGTCTCTCCCCTCCCTCTTTCTATGTCCCTCTCTCTCTCTACCTCCCCTATCTTTCTCTCCACCCTCTGTCTCTCTATTTCCCTCCCTTTCCCCCACTCTCTCTCTCTCCCTCTTCCCCTTTCTTTCTCTTCCTCTCTCTCCCTATTTCTTTATATCCCTCTTCCCCTCTTTTTCTCTTCCTCTCTCCCCATCTCTCCCTCCCCACGCTTTCTCTGTCTCTCTCCCCCCTCTCTCACTGTCCTCCACTCTCTCTCTCTAACTGCCCCCCTCTCTCTCTCCCTCACTCTTTCTCTTCCTCTCTCTCACCCTCTCTCTTCCCCCCTTCTCTCTCCCCTTTCTCTTCCTCCCTTTCACTCTCTTCTCCTCTCCCTCCCTATCCCCCTTTCTCTCCATATCTCCCCTCCCTCTTAATATGTATCTCTCTCTCTCTCTTACTACCTCTCTCCTACTCTCCTCCCACTCCCTCACCATCTCCCTTTCTCCTTCGCTCTCTTTCCATCTTCCCCTTTCTTTCTCTCCCTCTCTCTCCCTATTTATATCTATCCCTCTCTCCCCTTCTCTACCATCTCACCCCACTGTCTCTTTCTCTCCCCCTATTTTCCTCTTTATTTGTCTGCACCTCTCTCTCTATCTGTCTCCCCCCTCTCTTTCTCTCCCCCTCTCTCCTCTCTCTTCCCCCTCTCGCTCCCTCTTTCTATCCCTACCTCTCTATCCTCCTTTCCTCTTCTCTTTCCCCCTTCTCTCACTCCCTCTTACCCCTCTCTATCCCCATTATCTATCTCCCTCCACTCTCTCCCTCTATCTCCCTCTCCCACCAGCTCTCTCTTGTCTCTTCATCTCTCTCTCCCTCTCTCTTTCTCTTTCCCTCCCTCTCTCCTACTCTCCTCCCACTACCTCACCATATTTCTCTCCCTCCATCTTTCCCTCTCCTTCCACTCTCTTTCTCTCCCTCTCTCTTCCTATTTCTATCTCTCCCTCTTTCCCTCTCTTTCCCTGTTTCTATCTCTCCCTCTCTCCCCTCCCTTTTCTCTCCATCTCTCTCTCCCATTTCTCCCTCCCCCACTCTCTCTCTCTCCCTCTCTTCCCCTCCCTTTGTCTGTCTCCCTCTCTTTCTCTTCCTGTCTCTCATCCTCTTTCTTCTCCTCTCTCCCTCTTGCTCTCTTCTTCCCTCCTCTTTCTCTCCCTCCCTCTCTATCCTCCTCATTCTTCCTCTTTCTCCCTCTCTCTCTCCCTATTTCTCTCTCTGCCCTTCTTTCTCTCTCTCTCTCTCTCTTCCTTTTCCTATTTCTCTCTCCCTCTCTTCCCTCCATCTTTCTATCTCCCTCCCTCTGTCTTTCTCTCCCCCTCCCTCTCTCGCCCTCTCTCCCTCCTCTCTCTCCCTCACCCTCTCACACACATGTACATGCCTCTCACCTCATCACAGCTCCTGCCTCAATCTTGTGTTGAAGATCTCTTGTCACTGTCTGTACCCAGCCTTGATGCTATGCCTGCGCAGGGGAAGGCTTCCTCTCCTTTCTCTCTGTGCTCCGGTGCAGGGGGAGGGCTTAGGCTCCCTGCAGTATAATCTGAGCTTTTCTGTCTGGAGCTCAGTGTTAACTCCAGCAGCTCTGTCTGCTTTTAGAAAAAGCAGGCACTGCACAGAGCAGCACACGCCAAGAGGGAATTTGGAGGGTGTCTGTGGTGGAAGATGGGGTGATAATGAGGCGCCCCCCTCATAGATGCGCCTGTAGGCAGGAGCCTAACTCGCCTAATGGATGATCCGGCCCTGCTCCCAGGTGTATAATCCTGTTAGTGACAAAGCAAATGTGTTCCACCATTTAAGTGAAAATAAATACAAAAGTTAAAAATGAAACACTATTACTTTCTAAAAAAAATTACATCAAGCAAGCAAAATTATTCAGAAGCAAATGAATATGACACTGTCCTTTACATTTTTTACTCATGAAGGCCATTTAACTGAACTGGAGCTAATAATTCTAAATGGACCAGTTAAATGTTTAGCTAACGCCTCACTTTACTAAGCTTGGCAGCATATTGTGTCAGAATTGGGTCCTAAATACCTTCTAGTTAGCTTGTTTTTTATATAAACTGATTGCAGTTATATTTATTTATATGCGTACTCTTCATTCCTGCAATAACTTGCCACTTTAACGTCATGTGTCACTTTTTTAACAGTTTCATTAATCTACTACTGTTATGAACCTACGGCATCTGTTGGGCTCACTCAGATGCTAGACCAGTCTCACTCCGTAGGGTTCTTTGGAATATTCCTGTTTAGAAGGAATGACCCCAGCATAGCATATCATCCCCACCAAACACAGGAAGCGCAGGAAAACAGGTCAGCAGCAATACTCCCAGTGATTAGGAGCAAAGTATCAGACACGGTCCGTTTCAATAATTCCTTTGCGTAGAATTACTAAATACCCAAAATAAGCCAAACACAATGATAATTTATGTTTAAACTGCACAAACAACTTTATTGATCAGGTACAGTGCATTTTCCCCAAGCCAGTCCAAACATTTCACCCTAAGGAGGGGGCAGACCCCATCTTAGGAATTTCCTTTCCTGCTCCTCTATACCTAGCAGGAGGCATCTGCTTATCACCTTTGCTGAGACACAAAGTCTATTGGGGGGGGGGGGAAGGGGGTTCCTGTTGGCTGTTTGCTATCTCCCTATCTTGCTGCACCCCCTTTGCTGGGAATCCCACACAACATATTTTATTAGAACCCCCTGCTTATCCTGGTATAGAGATTTACAGAGGGGTCATACACTACACCACAACTCCAGTTTCTTTTAAAATATGATTAATAAGATAGGTTAGTACCTCCCCCAATTGCCACTGTCTCTAACTTATTAGGCCCTTTGATCTACAGTTAACTAGGAAGAAATAATTAACACGTCCATGTCATGTTAGTCATTCCTCTGATTGGGAGGGAGGGCAAATGGCCGGGGGTGATATTGTGCATCTCCCCCTGCAGACACAGGGTCTACTTTTCTAAATAAGGCCTACCCTTAATCTGCTGGAAACTTTCTACCTCACAACCAGGTGACTCCATAACTGGACCCCTCTTTCCACAGAGACCCCGGTAATACACTTTATTAAACTCTTTGGGGAAAACGCACCATTTAAATACTAAACATGCCATGGGGATTCTCATACTTAACATTATAATCATAAGTCATATTTATGCCCCAATCATACCAAAGGCAACATTACCACCCCATGCCAACAGGGCAACACCAGTCCACATTAATCCAGAGCCCCTCAATAGTCCACAAGTCCCCAAAAGTCCAGTGGGCCTTCCTGAATATGACAACTACCACCTTCTGTTAATTACTATTTTCA
Source organism: Discoglossus pictus (assembly GCA_027410445.1). NCBI lineage: Eukaryota > Metazoa > Chordata > Amphibia > Anura > Alytidae > Discoglossus > Discoglossus pictus. Next base: position 312,219,028 of record CM050163.1, on the reverse strand, counting down.
AACATTATCCCTCAAAGTCTGACCCACTATCGTCAAATAATAATTTTTTATCTAGTAGTCATTTTTTTCTGAAAAGAGCCCCCTACCAACCCTAACTTTAGCAAATATCTTCATATTTTAGAATGATTCTGTCATCCCTTTTCTTTCTCTCTTCCCACCTACCTATATAAGTTGTTTTTTTCTTTTAGACCCTGGTTTTCTAACTATAGTCTTTAAACGAGCAATTCTTGAATTTCAGGAAATATTGTTTAAGTGCAAGGTGGATCAATCAGTAACTCATTTTGACTTAATTGCTTTTGCTCACAAAAGAATATTCTATAAAATATAACTTGGTTCCAATCCTCAAGGGCTGAGGTAGGATTAACCTATTTTAGACCATACAGACCATACACTATTTAGTTGCCTACCTTTAAATTATTTTAACTATATTTACACTCTTTTTGGATTTATGTTCTTCAGAAAAAACAGACACAGTGTTTTAGGAAGTATGACTAAGGATATTTTTCAGATACTAATTCATCTTTCTATACAGCCCACCATTCTTCCCCTACATATTTGCTATATGAATAGCCAGTTTCTAAAGGGATATAGTAAAGTTTGGTGTACAAAAATGTATATTTTGTTCTGTCAGTTTTTCTGATCTTGACACCAAACCCTTGAGTTATTGTAATTGCAGAAAATTATTCCCTGGGAGCTGCTCTTTACTGAGATTGATATTAGCAATAACTTTTATACTGAAATTAATACCCTTCATTTCAACTGCTGTTTCATTCACTAAATCTGAGCATGTGCAACCCCAAAAATAGTAATTAGGAATGATTAACAATAATTACCCTCTAACACAGACAAAAGCAAGGAAATCACAAATTGCTCCACAGTAGTTTGAAGATGCTCGAGAAACATGGAGGGTTCCTTGTTTTTAATATTAATAAAATCTACCTAAGTAGCATATTTTTACAGTAGTTTTTAATTAGTGAAGACCTTGCTTTTGGATAAAAGTTCACTAACTAAAAACTTCTGTAAAAAAAAAAATGCTGTGTGCTTATATAGAGCCCTATTCAATTGGCCGAATCGCAATTTAATAAGGCTGCAATTTATTAACAATTGCTCTGTTGTTACTCACTAACACATTCCAAATAGTCCTTAAAGGGGCCTCACCCTATACAGTGCCTTGCAAAAGTATTCACCCCCCTTGGCATTTTTCGCGTTTTGTTGCCTCACAACCTGGAATTAACATGGATTGTTTGAGGATTTGCATCATTTAATTTACAGAACATGCCCACAACTTTGAAGATGTTTTTTTTTTTTTTTTTTTTATTGTGAAGCAAACAACAAATAGGACAAAATAACAGAAAAAGTCAATGTGCATAACTATTCACCCCCCTAAAGTCAATACTTTGTAGAGCCAACTTTAGCTGCAATCACAGCTCTAAGTCGCTTTGGATAAGTCTCTATGAGCTTGCCACATCTTACCAATGGGATTTTTGCCCATTCCTCCTTGCAAAACTGCTCCAGCTCCTTCAAGTTTGATGGTTTGCGCTTGTGAACAGCAATATTTAAGTCTGACCACAGATTTTCTATTGGATTGAGGTCTGGGCTTTGGTGGGCGTCCGTCTCTTGGCAGGTTTGCTATTGTGCCATGTTCTTTCCATTTACTTATGATAGATTTGATGGTGCTCCTGGGGATCATCAAAGATTTGGATATTTTTTTATAACCTAACCCTGACTTGTACTTCTCAACAACATTGTCCCTTACTTGTTTGGAGAGATCCTTGGTCTTCATGGCAGTGTTTGGTTAGTGGTGCATCTTGCTTAGGTGTTGCAGCCTCTGGGGCCTTTCAAAAAAGGTGTGTATATGTATTGACAGATCATGTGACACCTAGATTGCACACAGGTGGACACCATTTCACTAATTATGTGACATTTGAAGGTAATTGGTTGCACCAGAGCTTTTTATGGGCTTCATAACAAAGGGGGTGAATACATATGCACATGCCAATTTTCTGTTTTCTATTTCTAATAAATAGTTTCATATATATATACTTTTCTCATTTCACTTCACCAATTTAGACTATTGTGTTCTGATCCATCACATAAGATTCAGATTAACAAAATATTGAACTTAAGGCTGTAATGTAACAAAATAGGTAAAAAGTCAAGGGGGGTGAATACTTTTGCAAGACATTGTATCTAATGCATACATTGTGTCTATGGCACTAGATGTACAAAAGACTGAGTCTCAGTACCCATTCAGCAACATGCTACTGAAACACAGTCTGTCTTTACGACATTACATTTAGTGGTACCCAGCAGAGTGCTCTGAAGGTGCTCCTGCACGCTTAAATGGATTTGTACTTTCTGATGATAAAATGTCATTAGTTTGTTTAGAGCATATTGTAAATATTGAAATATACCTTTTAAAAATGAAAGACCTCTTTGTGAGCAATCACACTTTAACGCCTGCCATTATTAGTCATCCAAAATAATGGATGATGAAGTAACAGGAAAAAATGCACCTAACTGTTATGAGTTCAAAGAAAAACTAAATTAATTTCTTAGAATATAAATAATTGAATTGATCAGTTTATGCAGGTGAACACTAATTACAGCTTTCTAAGGAAGCCAAACGGAATGCAGTGAGAGATTGATTGCACACATTGTATCTCACTACATGGGATATGCTGAAATTGTTTGCTGTAAATTATTTTAGAGACTTTTGTCTTGCAAAGAGACACCAAAGACACCATGCTGGTTATATAATTAGAAATGCACCAACTAACTGAAGTACACAATTAAAATATTTAAATCAACAGCATGATGCTTCACCTGTGGATGGAAAAGTGTTAGTTTATGTGAAACCCTGCAAGCCTACTGAGCTTAAAGTGGTGTTTCATAAACAGCTGTTGAAAAACTAAGAAATATTTTGTTACGGGGGGTAGGGATAAAACAGGGATTTTCGGACAATGGACAATGAGGTGGTAGTCATACCCCTAGGAGGTGGCATTGTTGGATTATCTCACTAATACAAACATTCAGAGGATGTCTGTCACGATCTGCTGCTTCAATTGGACTTCTAAAGAACCTGGTTCAAACCTATCCAGCAGAATATTGCAGTCCTTACACCTCTGACAGAAGAAGATGGACCAAACATTAGTACCATGCCCATCTTGCTTCCACAGACCAGAATATCAGGAACACCATATAATCCCTTAGAAATAGGATTAACGCACAGAATTACACTTACATCTTGTTTATGTAAGTCCAGACACAACTGTCCCATTTTATACAATTTTCTAGCACACAGGCTGGCCAATCACAGTAAGCCCCATCCTTAGGTACATAGAAGAGAGACCCATTAACAATAGGCTGCCCCTTGCTTACTGGGAAACCCTGTACATCTGATGACATCAGGCCCTTAAGCTTATCATGGTGAATATATTAACTACGCTCAGACTATCTTTTTTATCTTCCCAAGACCCCCTGGGTTTGTTTATTTAGGCGGGGCTGGGTGAGTCATCACCAGATAACAACACTGTAACATAATCAAAATGCATACAATTTATATGTGATTTTAGCTATAAGTAAAAAATACATAACTATAAAAATAAACAGGGTAACTTCTTGCCAGCCCAGGCCCAGGCCATAGTGTAAAACAGTCTAGTCAGGCCCTGGGCATGACAATGTCACTGTAGGAAGATGGTAGGCAAGCAGCTGCTAGTGTTGGAGCCAGTACCACATGACTGCATGGTCCGAGAGGAAGCTGTAGACTGTGCTGTGTTTGCTTTAGAAGATTCATAGGTTGATGACCAACCATCTCACACAGGGGGGGAGACGAGACATGCATTTAATCTCTCTATACATGAGCTGAGTGAAATGAAAACACTAATAATTGATCATTTGTTGTAATTGAGTTGATGGAATCCCATCTGAACTATTTAAAATCCTACAAGATGATGCTGTGAAAGTGTTGCTTGCCTTATGCTAACAGAATTCAGCAGTAGCCAGCAAACTATAAAAGATCAGTCTACACCCCAATCCCAAAAATGGCAGTACCAAAGAGTGCTCCAGTTATCGAACAATTGCACTAATTTCACATGCCAGCAAGGTAAAGCTTAAGATCCTGCAAGATCGGCTCCAACAAAATATGGACCAGGAACTACCAGATGTGCAAGCCTGGTTCCGCTGAGGAAGAGGCACAAGAGATCAAATTGCCAAACTCCGCTGGATAATAAAGAAAGTAGGAGAGCCTTTGAACCAAATGGTCCAAGATTGGGAAATGTTTTTAACAAGGTTGTATATTGCCACCTTGTTTATTCAATTTTACGCGGAATACCTCATGGGTAAGGCCCAACTTGATACATCCAAAGCAGGAATCAATATTGCTGGAAGAAATCAACAAGCTCAGATACGTGGATGATATCACTCTGATTGTTGAAAGTGAGTAGGAACTAAAGCTCCTGCAGATGAGGGTAAAAGAAGAGAGTGCAAAAGCTGGCCTGCTGTTAAACATTAAACAGATGAAGAGCATGGCAAACAGTAATCTAATTTCCTAGCAAACAGATGGGGAAGAAGTGGAGATAGTGACATATTTTATTTTCCTGGGCTCCAAGATCTCTACAGATGGTGACTGCAGCCATGAAAATAAAATATTTTGGTTTCTGGAGAGGAAAGCTATGGCAAGTCTGGACAAGTTATTAAAAAGTAAATGAACTATACTATCAACAAAGGTCCACATAGTTAGAATTATTTTATTCCCAGTAGTATCATACAGATATGAGAGCTGGACCATAAAGAAGGCTGAGAGTGGCAGAATTCACACCCTTTTAATTTTTATTATAGTGTTGGACAACACTGTTTAAAAGTCCCTTGGACTGCAAGAAGATCCAATCAATCAATACTACAGGAAATCAAGCCTAACTGTTCACTGGAAGGTTTGATCATGAGGCTAAAGCTCAAATATTTTGGCCATATCATGAGAAGACGGGATGAACTAAAGACTCTGATGCTGGAAAGATTAAAGGCACATGAAGAAGGGTGGGATAGATCAAAGATAATTGGATGAGGTAATTGAAGCAATGAGTATGAGCTTGATGAAGCACAGAAGGGCAGTGGCTGCCAGACTTGCCTGCCGTGCTGAGATACATAGGGCCACTGAAAGTCGGACAAGAGTTCCTGGTTGAACAACTTGTTTCTTTAAGAGAGAAAAAGTGGGACATGCTTGGTAATAATGGTTCCACGGTTACTTTACTTCATGGTATTTTCAGTTCTCAACAACATCGCACCATACTTTCTCTGCACTCTATGCTACAATTAAATCAGTCAAATAATTAATGTAACAGCACTATAGCGAAAAGAAGCACGCTAAGTGGGGATTTAAATGCCAGCAATGCGATTTGAAGAGCTATTGCGGGATTTAGCGCAAATAGCGTTATTGTGAATCAGCACTCAGCGGCATAGTGCAAAGCGATATAAATAAAGATAATAATAATAATAATAATAAAGCGGGGTATCCCTGTATGTGTAATTTGCCATTTACAGAACTACATTAAAAAAGGAAGGTTCAGTATTTTGTAAGTGGTAAGTGCCTAATCCAAAAACAATTTGATGTATGTTGCCTTGCATTGCTTTGATGCCAAGGTGCATGCAAATGTAATACATCATTACTACCTACATTTGGTTCCCTTTGTTTTGTGCAGTGCCAAAGCCAAGCAACCAAGGCTAGCCCACTCATACTAGATACCCAAGCTATTAATACAATAATAAAAAACTCTTATATATTCTTATGCATTGTATTTATTTATATATATATATATATATATATATATATATATCCTAATCATAATTTAAATGACTGTAAATTATTTGTGGAACAATGTTTCTGTTAATGGAGTGTTATTTCTAGAGCCAGCCTTTCCCCATGGGGGGGCGAAGATAAGCTTTTATTCCGATATGACCATGTAGTGTGTTTTTTTGTTTGTTTTATTTTAAACCAAGAATAAAGATGAGTGTTGCTCAAACTGAGTGTTGTGTAAATAATATCTGATTCATTCACTGTTCTTAAATAGTAGCATAATAACATAGAGCCTCATTCAATTGAGCTTTCAAGAGATCCGGGCTTCAGAAATGTAGCTTGCAAGTTATTTTGCTATTCAATTGGCGTCTTTTTGCAGGCTGCGATCAAGTTACGGGCTCCAGCCTACGATTCGATGCGATGGTTAACATCGCAAGTTAATGCCCCTCCAAGATCTTTCACGGCTGCAAGAGTTACGAATGCTAAAATCGCAAATCACTATTCAATTGCTCCAATTCACTCTGGCTAACCGATCTGTCAAGCCCGCAAATGGCAAAAGTCGAACCACAAGCTACGGGTACCAAGGAGGACTCGCAAAGGGCTTAATGTCCAGAGCACTTTAAAAGCAAATAAAAAAGCAATACTGAACTCCTTTTAAAAGGGAAAGTGATGTTAGGTCTTAGAACTAATAGCACAACATTCTCAAGCTCGCAAATCGGCGACAAAAAATACTTTATTTCATGTTTGATTACCGTGTTATATCAATCCCGGCAATCAATGTGTTAATACATATAATGGAACTCGCATGTAATAGAATATCATATTTACGGTTTTATCTATAGTGCATTAATATGGAATGTGGGTCCGATCGTAACTCGTAATTGAACCCCGTAAGACTTTGAAATCCAAACTCCATTTTTCATTGATGCAATGATGATGATCTCTGTTTCCATTGGCTGTTTCTATCTTGAGAGTTATGGCCTTGGTTAATTGATCTGTTCAAGCTCGCAAATGCAACATACGATGGCATGGTGATTTCGCTATTGGCTCCTAACTTGCAGGCTTGCTGAATTGAATAGCACCATATGTTGCGGACGCTGCGGGCCCGCAGCAGGCCTCCATAACGTGCGCCTCTGAATTGAATGAGGCTCATAGTATTTGAGATTGAAAATACTTTTAGTACATCAAGTTCAACTCTTTTAGATCTCATCTAATTATTGTATTATTTGAATTGTTCATTGATCCAGAGGAAGTCACACAAAAATCCACATAAAAGCACTGCCAATTGTTTCAAAAGAAGAAAAAAAAATGTTCTAATCTCAAATTCTGATTACTCCCTGGATCAAAACCAAGTATGTCTTTTTTATTCCAAAATATATTCTTTTTAAAGTTATTTATTGAATCTGCTTTTACAAACTCCTTTGGCTGAGAGTATTACTGCTTTTTTTCTTTAAGATGGATTTTTTTTCTTTTAATATCAAGGGGACAACCTTTTCTTAATTGAAAACCTCTTGGTGCCTTTCTTTACAGCTTAGCCCTCCATTCCCCGCATTAATTTTGTTTCCTTTCTCTGTTCCTTTTCCAGCTGAAAAATTGTACACCATGTTCCAAATGAGGGTGTACTAGGGATTTTTATAATTATAGAACTATGCCTTCTTTATGCATGATAATATTTCCTTCCCAAATGCATAACTTTACATGTATTTGTGTTAAATCTCATCTGCCATTTTTTTGCCCATTCCTCTAAATTATGTCCCATTGAGTGTCATTTTCAAATGTGTAGACAATACTTTCCAGTCCTATTTCAAAATCTTAAACAAATAAGTTAAAAAGGAGAGGACCTAATACTGAACCCTGAGGTACCCCACTTACCATATTAGTTCAAGCTGAGTATGTTCCATTTACCACAACCCTTTGTCTCCTGCCTATCTATTTGCATCGATTTACCCCAATTCCTATATCCCTTCCTTTGTACATATGGCACTATATAAAATACATTTACAAAATCTAAATAAGCTACATCAACTGTGTTGCCTTGGTCCAATGTCCTAGCTATCTCCACATAGATTTAATCAGATTTGTTTGATCTAAGCTTCATAAATGAGTTTGTCTTCTACTTATTATGTTGTTCATTTGGATATTTTCCTTTATACAATCCCTTAGCGACACTACTAAAAGCTTCCCCACTACACATGTGAGGCTTACAAGTCTGCAGTTCCCTGGATTTGCTCTTGCTCCCTTTTCAAATATAGGTATCCCATCTGCTTTTCTCCAGTCATCTGGTATAGACCTCTGTTGAGTGAATCTTGAAAAATTAGATATAAAAGTTTGGTTATTACAGAACCTAGTTCCCTCAGTACCCTTGGACGTATTTTATCAGGACCTGGGGCTTTTTAACGCTTATTTTATTCTAGCCTCTTTTGGTTTTCTTTCTGCATTAAATATTTGAGGGCGATAGTGCATTCCAATTATTGCTACTAGTAGTGCATGCAGAAGAAATTAACATATCTAGCTCATCTGTTTTTTTCTGGTCACTTTTTATAAGTCAGTCTTTTAAAGATTCCAATAATTTAAAAGCAGAATAAAGCAGAAAAAAAATATTTTTAAACAATAAATAAGCTTTGATCCCTCTGCGGGACACTGGTGATATCCATGATATTTTAGTGGAGACTGTGTGTGAGAGGAGTTTACATTTCTATAGTGAATTCTAATATAATTCAAGTAACAATGAAAATTACCAATGTTCCCTAATCTCTTAAATGGAACTAAATGTTTGAATACACAGTGAACATTTTCTTGCGCTTTTGCTTAACAAAAAAAATTGCAATTATGAAAAAAATAGCAATTATGAGTTGTAAATAAAGAAGTGATTAAGAAAATATGTTGCATGTTATTTCTAACAAAGGATTTTTTAACCAAAAAAGTTGTGGAAATAAAAGCAAAGATAGCAACCGTCAATCAACTTGTGTTTTTTGCTGGAAAAAGCATGCCTTTACCTCATGGCTGGATTTATGATAAGGCAACATAGGCAGATGCCTACAGGCGCTCCTTAGTGAGGGCCGCCTCATTAAAAAAAAAAAAAAAAAAAAATCTGACTCCACATAGTGATAATCCAGCGGCAGATTGCAGCTTCTCCATGCTTGTCAGCATGCTGCGTGTGCTTAAACTGCACTGCTCCAGAACTCACATTACAGACACAGAGCAGCTTTCAGACACTGAGCTACGGAAGCCCCATTAGGTCAAACATGCACTCTCTTTATATGTACATTTATTTGGTAATCTCTTTATATTAAGACATACAAATATAAAAAATTGTTCCTATGATCATGTCTGTGTGATTGTTTTATTTGATAATAGCTGTATGTGACTATGTAAAGTCTGCGTGCATGTATGTGTACTTTATATATCAATATACCATGACTGTAAGAAGTGGTGAAGGGCCGTGATGTGAGATCCATGTTAATGGTGTAAGATTATATATATATGTGTGACTGTTTAATACAACTATAATTATGTAAGTATATATGAACTAGGTATTGTTGGTGTTTTTTTTTTTAAGTATTTAAAGCTTTACACACATACCACATTTTAAAATACATAAACATACAATAATAATTATATATACAATTGTGTGTAAATAAATATTTCTATCATATTATTTTAGATATATGTGCATGCTTTTTTATGTGTATTATCTAGATAATTGTGCAGGTATTTTTTTAAGGTTAAAATTAGTTGTTGTTTTTTGTAATTTCTTATGGTCTACAACACTGCTGATGTAACTATAACGTATATGAATCTGTATTTTACATTATTATATATGTGTATATGTGTGTAAGTGAGGAGTGAAAGCTGCTACTGCTAGAACAGCCCTCACTGACAAATATACTTAGCGTAGCATCCTTTGAGCAGCTAATCTAGGCCTCTTTTAATGGTAACTCTCAAGCAACCAATCCCATGGGTGCCTAGAAACAGCCTGTCTATCCCCTAAGTGTTTATATAATTCCAGATTATGAAATTGTATTTTGTAAATGTATTAATGTACACTGAAACTCTGTTTGCAGAGTGCTCTCACTGACAATATTTATTTCTTACAACGGCCAATGTAGTGCTCCTAAAATAGGGTTTCCTTTGTTTAGCAACTGGTTAGCAATAACATCAGTATTTTTTTTTAAATAAATCCAGTGCATCTTTTAAATCTTACATTACATTTTTTTTGTGTTGCAGGGTCTAGCAGATTTACTTCTTTACAACCTCTATCGGGTATCCAGAGGTGGGCAGGATCTGCCCAGGGGGCTTTTTTGATAAAAACCACCATCTGCCACTTATCTCCAATGGCAACCTCAGGCAACTCTAGACAACTTTCTTGGATGATCCTCTACTTTATCTGAAAACATAAAGTGGGCAGAGAGTAGTCGCTCTACTGGTTCCAGCAAAAATTAAGTTAAAATGTAAGCTTTAAAACCTACCTCTGCACTCACAGAGAAAGTGTTGCTCAGAAAGGTAAACTGTATATATATATATATATATATATATATATATATATATATATATATATATATATATATATGTGTGTGTGTGTGGACTTTAGATCATGATGTGTGTCTTCAGGTATATAGTAAACTACAAACATATGATGCATTGTAAGGAAGGGCCAACAGCTGGTGAGACACTTCCTGATCACACACTCACTGATCATTTGTATTACCACTAGTAACTTGCCCGTTACAAATGACGGTATCATAAATGATCTGTTCTGTGTCTCTCTCTGTGCCCTCTCTCTCTGCGCCATCTCCTTCTCTCTCTGAGTGCCCTCTCCCTCTGTCTGAGCGCCCTCTCTCTCTGTACGCCCTCTATCTCGCTGTTCCCTTTCTCTCTCTCCCTCTGTGCCCTCTCCTTGTCTCTCTGAGCGCCCTCTCTCTTTGAGTGCAATCTCCCTCTCTCTGAGTGCCCTCTCTCTCTGTACTCACGCTCCCTCTCTCTGTGGGTTCTCTCTATGCGCCCTCTCTCTGTCTCTATGCCCTCTTTCTCTCTGTGCCCTATCTCTCTCTCCCTCCTACTGTCTCTCCCCCCTTCCATGTCTCTCTCCCACTCTCTCTTCCCTTGCATGACATTTTGTGCCAAAACCACAGCTATCTAAACTGCTGCTGTTCTTTAGTGTTTAAAAATGTAAAAGTATGTGTAGTAAAAGTATGTGTCGTCAATGGTACAGGTATAATTCTCCTAACGTTACCCCTTATAGTGCTGATTCGCTTTAGAGCTCTTTTTCCTGCAATTCCCCGCTTAACACTATAGTGTCGTTTAGCGATAAGCTGGAAATTGCAGGAAAAAGAGCTGATTCCTGTTTAACACTGTGCCCCGCTATAACCTGATATTTTTATTTGCCAGACCCCTTTTAACTCTCTGAACCCTCTGCCATTTAAGGTGGACTGTTCAGTCAATGTTTGCTGTTTCTTTACATTTTATTTTTTTTTTTAAATCAGTTTATGTTGTTGTTATGTTTGCTGTTTCTTAAAAGTGCATATAAAGCCCAAAAAATGAAATTTCAATTGTTGTTGTGTAGTTTTTTTCCATGAGTTACCCTATCCCTATCTACCCTATGCACATGCACATGCATGAAAAGCTTACCTACAGCAGGATGGAGCATCCAGGACCTCAAAAGATGAAGTTACATCTTCATTTAACTCAAAATAAAAGAGTTTAGACACTAAAATATTCTCTAAGCGAGAGAAAAAATGGCTGCCGAACAAAACGAAAACGAGGCTGCAGCACTCTAAACACGCAAAACACCACAAGAAAGACGCAAAACACCACAAAACACCTACGCATATTCCGCAAAAGACGCATACCACACATTTGCCGCCATTTTAGAACAATGCGGAAGTACACAGCTACGCTAACGGTTTGGTCTCGCGCACGCACACTATTACACTGCACACATTCAGCACACTTACACAGCAGCTGCACACCACTAATGCTCCAGCAACATCAAAACAGATTGTCAGCTCTTCAACACAATGCTTCAAAATAGGTAAAGTATATTCATTTATTAATGTATTATTTATTTCATTATTATCCACCAAACAGCATTAGCTCACTTACAATTTCATTGCCGTCATTTTTTGACGGGCAATTCGCTAGTATTTAAATAATTTCCTTTTGAAGAACTTGATAAGGAGTGGGGGAAACTTTTGTTTCAGATAAAATCTCTAATAAGTTCCATTGAAAACTGACAATAGAATCCAATGTAAGAGTAAGAACCACGGGATAAACCCCTCAGGTTACAGACAGGGTAGCAGTCTAAGACACAATCAGAGTAACCTAAATATAAGATTTTATGCTATGTTTTACATACCTCATAAGCAGGCAAAGTATTTACCATCTAAAGTATATATATATATATTTTACAGTATATCGATATACATGATATAATGCAAAGTGTATAAAAATATGTTTAATAAGCTATATAAATACAGTATCTGTATTATATACAACATTATCACAAACAAAGAATGGAGAAGGTAATGGATCACTAAACAATAAACCACAGAATCCTACATTTGTTTTAAATGTACTTACATAAGTCATCAACACTAATATTCAATACTTCTACTGCCTATAACCAGCTCAGTAAAATCTATTACATCTGTCACTGAGCTAAATGCTGCATGTAAGAAAGACGAAGTCTCACAGCAAGTTACAGCCACTTCCTGTAATTTGTCAGAAATAATTTAGAAGACATAAAAACTCCTAAAAAAGCAAATGTATATTTTATTAATTATATTTATTTGTATGAATCTTATATTGGTGGGCAACAAGCAGCCCTTTGACACTTTCTGTGAATCACCCATCCTCTTCTCTGCAGTGGGAAGTCATGACTTCTTTAACTTGTGCAGAATTCCCATCACTATATTCCTCCTTGAGTTACCTCTTTCTCCCACATACTGAATTTTACTATTTTAGCTATGTACCCAGCAAAAGAGCTAATCTTGTTGCTTGACCCTCGAAGTGATGAAGTTGAGAGTAAAACTTATTCGTGATCGATAAAACATATTCTTGGAAAACTTCTTTGGAAGTAATGAACTCTGTACTGCGCAGAACATAATGAATATTAATTAGAATCAGATGTAGAAGTTTTGAATGAGGCAGTGACTGAGACATTGTAACTAGTTAATTATATTGTAGCAATTACTATAGCAGGTGACACACAGCTAGTATTGCTTACTGTGGTAATGCAGATTCTGGGTTCAGTTCTTTACTATTAATCAGAAATATGTTCTTTAGGTCTATAATAAAGTAAATATGATGTAACTGCCTTGTTTTTTGTTTATTTTAAAAACAGTATTTGAATAATTATGTGAGCTACTCATTAATATATATATATATATATATATATATATATATATATATATATATATAACATTTTAAATAGCTAATTCACATAATTGTTCAATATACAGTAGACTCTCTGAACTCAAGCAACCAGAACTCTCAAGCAACCAGAAACAAATGAATACTATACTTTTACTGGGCTCAACAAATGCCAAGAGCCAGGTTGTCATGCCACAAAATGCTTACAGGTCCACTGTATGTCTCTGCAATTCAATGTTACCTTGAAGTGAACATGCATAAGTGACTGAGCAAGTGCAGTGTTGGGTAACATTCCCCGGAATCAGCAGAGCACCCTCTAGTCGGACATACCTGTGTGTAAGTGAGGAGTGAAAGCTGCTGCTGCTAGAGCCCTCACTGACAAATATACTTAGCAGAGCATCCTATATGCAGCTAATCCAGGCCTATTTTAATAGTGACTCTCAAGCAACCAGAAACTACATTTATATATTATTTGTGCAGATTCTTGTAGGATGGCTTTAAGGGCTAAACTAAAATGGCAATAACTACGTCAATTCTTGATCAATTTCTGAAAATATAATCAAATTTTCCATATGATTTTCTACCATCTAACTGATGGCACAGTGCATATATGGCAACTTGTGTGGTCCTTTAACATGGGTATGAGTTGGCATGTCTTGTAAAGACATTTCTAGACTGGTGGCATTGTGCGTGCTCACACTGCTCAGTTGCCCATGCTTGCAGTGCAGGATCAAACTAAATTGGATATAACTCTAATCACATTAGTTCGGAAGTGACTTTTGTACTGAGACATTCCCCGTTCAATCTTAAAACATGTTTTTAAACATTTTCTCGCTTTACAACAGGTTTCTTGCTGTTAAGTATCCCTATATAGTCTTCATTTTACACCAAAGTGCTTTTAGAAAGCTTATGGCCTTTAATTAATTGCCATACTCATTATATTATATGAGTATTTCTCTTGCTCGTATGGTAACTACAGCACATTCCTCTAGCAGTAAATATAAAGGTATTAAATACTGTAATATTAAATATTCTGAGAATGCGTGGTACTCTGAGAATGATAGAAACCATGGGAGCTTGATAGATCTGTTATTTTGGGACATTCCTGGCTGCTAAGGCTGCTAGGGGACCTGAAAGGCCAGCAACATCTCTTTTGTCTTGTGATATTTCCCCTGATTGCTCCCACTGGGTCTGACATCCACAGAAATTGTTCCTGTGAGTTGTCAGCTGTTCCATAATCTTTGCTGGGCCTCCTCTCTGCAGAACCTGAGCACTGCAGTGACAGGCGTTGCCATGGAAGCAGTGCGGCAGCTACCTTTGTGTCCCTTGTTTAGATGGCATGTGCTATAGATTCCATGGATCTGTTTATTTATATTTTCCGGATGCAGTTTAACCCATGGTTAGGAAGGCACACCATTCTAAGAACAGCGATTTCTTGCCCCAGTATTGAAGTCATTTCTCCCAGTATTGTATTTAGTATTGTTACCTAAATAAAAAGAGCTAATTCTTTTTGACATAAAACCCCAATGTTTAACCTGGATACTGAAACTCCTCCATCTCCCTGGCTGCTTCTGCTCTCCCTTTTCTCTGGCACAGTGGTCCTCAATTTAGTATTATGAGACGCCACCAACAAGTCCATGATTTCTGGATCTTTCTGCGTGTGTATTCAGGTTTGCACTTTAATTCATTTAAAATGATTCATCTGTGCTCAAGTAGAAGCATATTAAAATCCTGAGTGGAGGAGGGTACGAGTGCAAAATTATTGGTTGCACATCTCTATACACTCTAAACCAGGGAAATAACCTTGAAAAAATTAACTCTTATTCAAACCATTACAAATATTAGGTTTTTGCCACACTGCTGAAAAAATACAGGACTAGGGCAACTAGGGTTTGCCGTATAATCATCTGCATGTTTATTTTGTGATATATCTCCCTGTCATCATATAGCTAATATATCATAAACACAATTTGGAATTTGACTTAACATCAGGAGAAAAAAGGTCTCAGTCTCCCTGCCTAGCCCCTCACCTACAGTGCCTTGTAAAAGTATTCACCCCCTTGACATTTTACCTATTTTGTTAAATTACAGCCTTAAGTTCAAGGTTTTGTTAATCTGAATTTTATGTGATGGATCAGAACACAAAAGTCTAAGTTGGTGAAGTGAAATGAGAAAATTATATACATAAAACTATTTTTTAGAAATAGAAAACAGAAAATTGGCATGTGCGTATGTATTCACCCCCTTTGTTATGAAGCCCATAAAATGCTCTGGTGCAATCAATTACCTTCAGAAGTCACATAATTAGTGATATGATGTCCACCTGTGTGCAATCTAAGTGCCACATGATCTGTGACTACATATACACAACTTTTTTGAAAGGCCACAGAGGCTGCAACACCTAAGCAAGAGTCACCACTAACCAAACACTGCCATGAAGACCAAGGAACTCTCCAAACAAGTAAGGGACGATGTTGTTGAGAAGTACAAGTCAGGGTTAGGTTATAAAAAAATATATCCAAATCTTTGATGATCCACAGGAGCACCATCAAATCTATCATAACCAAATGGAAAGAACATGGCACAACAGCAAACCTGCCAAGAGACGGACGCCCACCGAAACTCACGGATCGGGCAATGAGGGCATTAATCAGAGAGGCAGCACAGAGACTTAAGGTAACCCTGGAGGAGCTGCAGAGTTCCAGTTCCTCAGCAGAGACTGGAGTATCTGTACATAGGACGACAATAAGCCTTATGCTGAATAGAGTTGGGCTTTATTGCAGAATGGCCAGAAGAAAGCTATTACTTTCAGTAAAATACAAAATGGCACATTTTGAGTTTGCGAAAAGTCATGTGTGAGACTGCCAAAATGTATGGAGGAAGGTGCTCTGGTCTGATGAGACTAAAATTGAACTTTTCGGCCATCAAAGAAAACGCTATGTCTGGTGCAAACCCAACACATCACATCACCCAAAGAACACCATCCCCACAGTGAAACATGGTGGTGGCAGCATCATGCTGTGGGGATGTTTTTCAGCAGCCTGGCTTGGGAAACTGGTCAGATTTGAGGGAAAGATGGATGGTGCTAAATACAGGGATATTCTTGAGCAAAACCTGTACCACTCTGTGCGTGATTTGAGGCTAAGATGGAGGTTCACCTTCCATCAGGACAATGACCCCAAACACACTGCTAAAGCAACACTTGAGTGGTTTAAGGGGAAACATGTAAATGTGTTGGAATGGCCTAGTCAAAGCCCAGACCTCAATAGAAAATCTGTGGTCAGACTTAAAGATTGCTGTTCACAATCGCAAACCATCCAACTTGAAGGAGCTGGAGCAGTTTTGCAAGAAGGAATGGGCAAAAATCCCAGTGGTAGGATGTGGCAAGCTCATAGAGACTCATGCAAAGCGACTTGGAGCTGCGATTGCTGCAAAAGGTGGCTCGACAATAGGGGGGTGAATAGTTATGCACATTGACTTTTACTGCTAGTTTGTCCTATTTGTTGCTTGCTTCACAATAAAAAAAACACGATTACTCAGATTATTGGAGTGATACAGAATTAAAGCTTGTAGGAGATATCTAGTCCACTTCTCCCACACAAGAACTGTCATGGACAGGATACAACTTCAGTAACATCCGACTCTCTCCATTATAATGTTCCTACATCAGGTATTTATGGGATCATTAGACCATCCATGTGGCTTCAGAATATAATTTTGCAGTTTTATCTTGGCTACAACATTTGTCTAATCATACAGGAGATTTGCTTACATTTTTATATGCAAATTGTAAAGTTTAATGCTATTGTTGAGTCAAACTCAAATGTAGGATCTTCTCAACAACTTTGTGGCCATATTCCATGTCCTTATGACGCCCCCTAACATTAAATACTCCAAAGATGATTGTCACATTTTGAACATTGTAGCCGCAGTGGCAAATAGGCCAATTGAATCCTACTCTCTCACATCAGCCCATTTGACGTTGCAAATTACACAAAGAGTTCTCGCTAGACTGAACTGAAGATGGCTTAGACAGAGAAGGGGCAGCCTATAATATTTTTAATTAACCCTCATCCACAATCTGGTGGATCAATTTAAAAATAATTCATCGTCTATCTTAATGGTATTGGAAGGGGTATTTACCGCTTTGAGTTTAAAATGTTTTTTCTTGAGTGATGAGAACTGGAGGATTTAGTAAAATAAATGATTTATTCTGTTGATTATGATATCAGAGATGAAATCATTTAATATTTGCTTACGGTTGGAATAACTCATTTTGCAGAGAAGCATAACCTGAGATAATCTATCAATAGTGTATAGTTCTATCTGATTTGTTACCTATATTTGCTGTTCTTTACAAATGAAGGCATATTCTTGCTTCCTGCATATATCTGTTAACTGTTTGGAGCACTTAATGAAAAAAAAGGTGTCAGCAATAAAGATGTTAATTTATGTATAGAAACATGTACATAGGTCGTGATTCTTAAATATTCAGGATACCTTGTTTTATTTAGCGGCGCTGATGGGGATAAATGGCCCCTAAATGTAACCATCTTATGGATAGCATTGGACAAGCATGCTTTAGATTGGCTGTAACTGACACTCTTACATCAGAATCTGACATTGGTGCTAAGCTGCTTTTCTACATTGTTATTTTATTTATTTTTCACTATTTTTTCAAAGCACAAAAATGTGAGTTCCATGTTTATGTTTAACCCTTCACTAACAGAGGTACCAGAGTTACAGCATTACAGTCCCCACTACCAGTGAAGGGGTTTTTGTCTTAGCATGGTATGGCTACAGATGAGGCATTTAGTTTTCATCAGTTTTCAGCCTCTGATTGCCTCAGCTGTATTTACATTGTATTATTTCAAAACCATTAATTATGAGATGTTTTGGAACCACTGCTTTAATGATATAACTGTAAATTCTACAAATATTGTTTCTGACTTAATGTAGGTCTGTGTATATCAGCTGTGAAGCTGTGAGCTATACCATGTAGGGTTACCTAAGATAGGCAGGTTATAGCAGAGAGGTCAGACAAATTGCTGTTCACTGGAGAAGGAACTGGCAATCCACTCCAGTATCTTTGCCAAGAGAACCATATGGATGAGCGCAACCAGACACAAATGTTCGTGACATGCTGCGTCCATATGGTCACTGAGAGTTGGACATGACTGTTGACTGAACAACAACATATCAGTATAGGTCTGTGCATACACTTTTTCATCAAACATTCATAATATGGAAATTAATTTGATTCATTTGAAAGTTACAATTTATTAGTGTATGTCTTACATCAAGGGTCTCTGAGCTTTGCCATTCCAGATAAGCTGAGAAATCATTAATATGTTACTGTAATGAGTATTGTTTGTTTTCCTACCATCTTTTGGACATATCTGTCTGTAAATGTACAGGACACTGAAGTACTGTATACTATACTTCTGCCTATGTGTGTGTGGTAAACCCTAAGATGGACATTGCTGTTGTTGTTCAGTCTTTCAGTCATGTCTGACTCTAGGTGACCATATGGACTCAGCACACATTTGTCTGTGTTACTGGTCATGCTAATCCATATGGTTTTCTTGGCAAAGATACTGGAGTGGGTTGCCAGTTCCTTCTCCAGTGCTATAACTTGCAAATCTTGGGTGACCCTATATGGTATAGGTCACAGCTTTATTGAGGTACTTAAGCCCCTTTACCACAACAAGGTAATGATCCAGAAGGGGTAGATGGACATAGAACTACGCAAAAGTAGTAGTAGTAGTAGAAACTAGGGCCCACATTCAATTGAGCTTTCGGGAGATCCAGTAGCCCGTAAGTGAGGTTGCAAGCTAATTTGCTATTTAATTAGCGTCTTTTGGGGGGCTCAGAATGGCTTCCGAGTTACGAGCTTGAAAAATGGCGATAGTTAAACTGGTAACTTACCGCTTTCAGAAGTCTTTGATCTTTTGCAAGGCTAAAATCGAAAATCGCTATTCAATTGCTCAATTTCCCCAAGCCAGCAAATGTTTTCACACCCGTAAACGGCAAATAAAGAAGAAAATCCAATGAGTGCTAGAGAGGACCCGCAAGGGGGTTAAACACCTATTCGTAGCACTGTAAATGCTAATAAAAAAACAATACTGCACTGTAAATAACGGGGAAAGTGATGATAGACATTAGAATTAATTGTACAACAGTCTCAAGCTCGCAAATTGGCAGGAAATAAACTTTATTTTAATGTTTCATTTCGGGGCTAAATCGATTTCGGGTGTCAATGAGTTAATACATATTAGGCCACTCATATGGACTAGAACAGTATTGGCATTCATTGTCATAATTCTGCATTTTGAGGGTTTGTGAGTCTGATCGCATATCGTACCCCCAAACCTAATTGAATGACATATAACCTCCATGTTTTACTGACGTAATAATGACAGTCTCATTTTCTGTTGGCTGATTCAAATTGGGAGGTTACGGGCTTGCTTAATTGATCATGTTCCCGCCCTGAACTGCTCCGAACCAGTGCATGGTTTACAGTTTCGGTTTTGGGACAGTAACTTGCAGGCTTGAGCAATTGAATAGCATTGCAATCTGAGACGAACGGGAGCACGCAACACACCCGCAGAGATACGGCTGTCTGCGATCGAGTTGCTGGCTTCAAATTGAATGTGGCTCTAGGTGTGTAGGGGTGCACAAATCTGAATTGGCCTAGGGCAGCATAAAACCCAAAATTTAGTACATTCTAAAATATTTCCCCTCATAAAGTTTTTCAAAACAACATATATTACAAATGGGAATTAAGCGATCCACATGTTGTAAGATGATGAGATTTTGGCATGATACCCAAGTTGAAAATAAATTAAAATATTTTGTGGCAGGTTCTGTATCAGCAGCCAAATTGTACAATCCCTGGTTGTAACTATTACTGTCACGTTTGGCAACCAGGGGACTTCCATACGGTCAAGAGAAGAATAGAGAAATGGACGTGTTATATTAGTTTCTGTAGAAAAAACTGAAATTGTCCACTTCCCACAATGCATTGTAATGAATAATATAATGATTGCGTAGCCTTTTGTTCAATTTTTGCCTGTGAGAGTAAACCATGACTGAGACTTTTCTCAGATGATCTCCACAGATACTCTTTGTGACAAAAAGCAAAAAACAGGTTTTACCAGCCTATCTAGTTCCTCCTGCCCACATGATGTTTAAAGACATGTATACGTTACCTCATTATACTGTGGGCTGTTGTAGATGTCATGAGAAACAGCTGTTAAAGGGACATGAAACCATTTTATTTTCTATCATGCATTTAAAAAAACATGTCTTAAACATTTTAAAGGTTTATTTTTTATGAATTTTGTTTTTAGTAAAAACTGTTTAACCACACTAATGGTAATCCCAAGCGCTCAGGGTTAATTTTCAGTGCTGCGTTGTGCACGCCGGCATTGTGCACGCGCTCGGCGCCATCTGGTGTGGTCCAGGAGGGAAGGTGGGATGCCTGGGGGGGGGGGGGGGGGGGATGTGTGGGGGGCTGGTGGGTAACGTGGGGGATATAGGTGGGGAGGCTGGTGTGGGACATGGGGGATCGTGGTGGGGGTCATTGGATCTTGGGGGTCCTGGGAGGAGAGGTGGGAGATCAGAATGAGGGACCTGGGGAGGAGGAGATCAGAATGGAGGACCTGGGGGGGAGGAGATCAGAATGGGGGACCTGGGTGGGGAGGGAGATCGGAATGGGGGACCTGGGGAGGAGGGAGATCGGAATGGGGGACCTGGGGGGAGGGAGATCGTAATGGAGGACCTGATTATGTAAAAAAATACTGACATAATCAGACCACCAGGGAGGTTAAACTAATTTGAATCTAACAGGAGATACCTCTGTGTGTGACAGACAGTGTGCACACTATTATGTCTCATACAGCTGTATTGCTGCACAATGGCTGACAGGGACAAATCCCCCAAAGACAGTTATACAGTAGGGCTTCACTTAAAAAAAAAAAAGAAAGACAATATTCAACATTATATCAAATACCCTCTTCGGATGCAACAAAGAAAGAAAAATGTGTTCAATGGCCCCTTAAAACGGAATTAAATATACAAAAATTAAATCACTATTTGAAAAAGTATGGTATTTTATTTTTATTTTTATAGAATCCTGCTTTATTTCCCTTTAATGCTCACATAGCTGTCATTGTGAATTAACCAAGACATTAAGTAAAGTACAATGGAACCTCTATATTCGTCATTAATCCGTTTCTGACGGATACTGAATATAGGATATTTTTCCATAGGAATGTACTAAAATTGGAATAATCCTTTCACAGCCCCAAATCTGATACATAAATAAATAAAAATGTAACCAGAACTTTACCCTTTTTTAATTATTGTTTAGAAGGGGAGTCACCTTCCATTATAACATCAAGTAACTCCAGTTCTGGTGATCAATATCTTTTTTTGTCCCTTCTCCAATGATTCACTAGCACCCTCGTCTGCCCACCCCCACCTCCTGCCCCTTCCTTCTCACAGCTGATGACTTTGCCAGCCACTTTAAAAATAAGATTTAAACCATCCGAAATTAGCTTTCCTCACAGCTTGGCCCTATCCCACCATCTTCTCTACAAACCAACAACACCCAACCCTTACCCTTCCCCAATCCCTCCTCCACTATGGATTACTTTGACCCTGTAACCGAGGATGAAATATCTACGTTATTATTAACCTCTCACCTTACAGCATGTTCACATGATCCTATTCCTTCACAGCTAATCCCTCCCCTATACACCACACTTATCCCAGCTCTCACACATCTATTCAACCTCTCCCTAAACACTGTCAGGTTTCCATCCTCTTTAAAACACGCCATAATTACACCCATTCTCAAGGAGCCCTCATCTGACCCAGCTTCTGCCTCCAACTACCGCCCTATTTCACTACTTCCCCTGGCTTCTTAACTGCTTGAGCAGCTTGTTTACAATCGCCTCACTCAATTTATTTCTTCCAATTCCCTTCTTGACGCCTTCCAATCTGGTTTCCGAGCCCAACACTCAACAGAAACAGCCCTCACATAAGTCCCCAATTACTTGCTAACTGACAAATCAAAGGGTCACTTCTCCATTCTAATTCTCCTGGATCTCTCTGCTGCCTTTGACACAGTTGACCACTTTCTTCTAATCCAAACTCTCCGCTCATTTGGCATCCAGGGCACAGCTCTTTCATGGTTCACATCCTATCTAAAAGATCGTACATTTAGCGTCTCCTTCTCTGGCACCTCTTCTTCCCCTCTCCCTCTGTCTGTTGGCGTTCCCCAAGGTTCTGTCCTAGGCCTCCTTCTCTTCTCCATCAACACCTCCTCCCTTGGCGCCCTCAAAAAATCTTTTGGATTTCAGTATCATCTCTATGCAGATGATACTCAAATCTACCTCTCTGCACCCGATCTATCCCTCTCTCTTTTAGCTCAAGTTTCAATCTGCCTCTCTAGCATATCCTCCTGGATGTCTGTGCATCAACTCAAACTCAACATGTCTAAGACTGAACTCCTAATCTTTCCACCCTCTACTACAGCTTCCACTCCTCAAATATCTCTCACTGTTGACAACACCGTCATCACTCCCACCTCCCAGGCCCATTGTCTTGGGGTTCTACTGGATCCGGCCCTCTCTTTTATTCCTCACATCCAATCGATAACAAAATCTTGTCGGTTTCACCTAAAAAAAATCTTCAAAATGTTGTCATTATCTTACACAAGACACAGCTAAAATTCGAATACACTCTCTCGTCATCTCTCGACTCGACTACTGCAATTCACTCCTTGCTGGCCTACCCATCTCTCGTCTGTCTCCCCTCCAATCCATAACGAACGCCTCCGCTAGACTCATCTTCAATACCAAATGATCAGTGTCTGCAGCTCCTCTCTGTCAATCACTCCACTGGCTTCCTATAGCTTCCCGAATCACATTTAAAAGCATGAGCCTAACATATAAAGCCCTCAACAACAGTGCACCCCCTTATATCTCTGCTCTTGTTTCAAAATACTCTCCCAACCGCCCCCTTCGTTCTACTAACGACCTTCTTCTTTCCTCCTCTCTCATCTCCTCCTCTCACTCCCGTCTTCAAGACTTTTCTTGTGCTGCCCCTACTATTTGGAACTCCTTGCCTCGCTCCATTAGATTATCTTCCTGCCTTCAAACCTTTAAAAAATTACTAAAAACACACCTGTTTAAAAAAATCTTATCACCATCATCCTTTATAATTACAACTGCACCCTCCACAGCTTAATAATACTTACATCCACAATCTACATACAGTACAACACACAGACCCCTCCAATTGACTAAACAAATTGCATTCACACTGCCATTTTGCATTTGTCACCCTCTTGTATCACACCTAAACTTTTTCAATATTGTGTCTGTGCCTTGGAAACAAGCACAATGTGCATTTGATTATATGCTCAAAAACAGGGCCCTCCATTGTTTATAAGGTGTTTAGTATGTTTTTTTGCCATGTACTAAACCCCTGTACAGCGCTACAGAATTTGTTGGTGCGATATAAGTAAAGACAATAATAATAATAATAATAATAGCCCTTGATTTAGGAAAAAACTATTTCTGTCTATTTTTATTTAATTTTTTGACTAATATTGCATTTTTGGATGAATATAGGAGCATTTTTGCCTAAAAATGTGACTAATATTAGATTGTTTTTCTAAGCTCTCTTCATAAGAACACATTTTTTAGGTTAATTTATTACAAATTATGTGTAAATGTCTTCATACCACTGCAAGCAATAAATCTTTATGACAATTTAATTTAGATAACTGTCTCAATATTTTGAACATCTTGTCTCAATATTTTTTAACTGAAATGGCCACACCACCATATCCATGAAAGCGACCGGAACACACCACATCCTCTCTAATATATTTATCTGCATTTATCTTAAACAATTATTCAGGAGTGCAATACCTTTTAAAGATTGCTTTGCAGTAGTTTGCTTTTATAGTTTTAATTAACCTTTTTTGGTATTTTTGCATACTTCATTGCTTTCCATTTAAGTTAATGAAACAAGCTGTCAGTATTAGAAGCTATGAAAGCCATTAGCTTTTGTACAATTTTAGTGAAAATTCAAATTTGAACAGTTTTCATTGTGGGACTCTATAGCATTGTGCCATAACAATCCTTCTCGGAATGAAATATAAATCTTATCTGTATCCTAGGTTCCTGGTAGGAAACAAAGCAAATGGTGTTGCCCAAAAAAGCAAAATCCAACAGAATAGTTAACATAGAATTTTGTATTTTTATACCTATACAGTGAACCCTTGGTACTTGTCATTAATTGGTTCCAGTAGGCACAACAAATGATGAACTGGACTTTTTTTTAAATAAAATCTAAAAGAACAACAAATATTAACTGAATAGTCCACTTTAAATGGCCGATAGTTGGAGCAATAAAAAGGGTCTGGAGAGCGGAGCACAGTGTTAAATGGGGATCGGCGTCCCAAAAGCAGCATTCTAGCTGGGAATTACAGGAAAAAGAGAGCTAAAGCGAATAAGATCTAAAAAGGGTGGTGTTAAGTGCGGTATCTTTTGAATAGAAATTTGGAATATTCATATATCTCAGAGGACTAATTGTGGTCTTAATTGTAAAATTGGAACCTATACTATACTATTAATTCAATTTTTTATGACCAACTGCCAGAAAGATGTGAAGATAACTGCTTTTGAAAAAAGAAAAGGCGCCCTTTACATGCAGCATAAATACCCTCATGAATAATTTGAAAAAGATAAATTTAACACTTATAAATGTATTTCTACATTTTAAAATAAATACTTTGTTATCAATTTTCTTAAAACATATTTAAAAAGAAAACACAGTTGAACAACTTCCTGGAGACAGAATTGAGTATCAGATAATATGATAATAGCCTAATTAATATATATCACTCATATTAATAAATCTTCTTTGTTTATCTTAAACCTACAACTAGATGAAGTTATTTATGAAAATCTATTATTTTGTATTGGATATATCTATATAGAATGTATATTTAACCCACTATAAAAATTGGAGCATTCTTATATAGAGTAGTTTTTAAAAGATTAAGTGCTTTTTAACATATATAATTAAAGTACTAGTGCTATGCTGAAATGATTTTTGTTATAAGAAAGTGTGTGAAACATAAAAAATAACTTAACTTTAAGTGGTTAGAGGGGGTGGTCCCTGAACTATCTTTTTTGATGGAACTGGGGACCTATCACTTGTCCCGTGCTCTGGGTGCAACTAACTATGCTAATCTAGTAAAAAAGACTGTTTAATGTGATAGCCTGGGGGCCCACCAATTACTCCATAGACTAAAAAAATGTGGAAACTAATCTACTCTATTTACCTACATTTATCCAACCCCTCAATATTGATAATAGGTATATATATATAAGATTGCCTATTATTTTTGTAGGGAAAGATATATATACATATATCTATGTTAAATTATTTAATAGGGATAGGTTATTCACTTAAAATGCAGAAATAACATAATATATATATATGCAAAATACAATCATAATATTCAAGAAATAGTTTATGTGATTATGATTCAAAGTCCTTATTTTTAAATATGCGTTTTTTTCTAGTCCTGATGGATGTGGATTGAGACTGGCCGGGCCTGACCGTCTCACACTGCTCCAAATCGGCGGGTGACGTACCATCCAGGAAGTGCTACTGCTGAACACGGCCAAGGCGCACGTTTCGCTGTTTGCTTTGTCAAGGCCTGACTGAATCATGACAGAGGTATGTATTTACAGTGGATGGGACTCCAATAGGCTTTTTAACCTCTTGTTTATTCCTTTCGGAGTTCACCGACTCCTGAGGCAAGCCAGATTAGGAGAGCTCAATATTAGCACACTATGAAGAGAAGAAGATAAATACATGTAACAATGTATGCATATGACAATGTTTTTAGATTCAGTATATAAAATGACGTTTATATTTTTTTGTATATATACAATAAAAATACTGTATATCTTAGTATAAGACTTTTATTTCTGTCTTGGAATATTTAACTAAGACATATCATTCTGCTTGTTTCATACCTTAGGATATGTAATTAGATAAATTATATAAATTTAGACAAAATAGTTACATATGAATAGTAAAGGTACTTAACATTTTGATATAGGACTTTTGTTTCCATCACGACATGTTAACTTAGATACATTATTATCAATATTATTCTTCATATCTTCAAATCTTTTTGATTGCATTTTACATTCATAACTCTTGGTCATGATTTCCTTAGTCAATATATTATTACTCCTTTACTAAAAGATTTTCCTTTAATAATACAAGGAGGACTTTTTATGCTTAATAATTCTTGAATATACAAACATTTTTAGATAATTCAATCAAATAAAATACGTTTAATGTATGTCCTCATTAACACTTTAAGGGGAATTCTATCTTTTAGATATTCTTAAAGGGACATTTGAGCTAATCAATGTTTTTCTCATAGATGGTAATAAGCTCTTAAGTCAATTGTTTATTTTCAGAAGAAGTGTAATTTAATTTGTTCCACTATACAGATTATAGATGTTGGAAATCTAATATTCAAGTACTGTATATACCATGAAATTAGCATTTTCATTTAGGCCATAAGGAGTGATGGTGTTAAGCATAATAATCCAATGTGTTTCTGGTTTTAATAATTCACGTTCTACATCCCCTTTTCTTATTCTTAAATGTATTCTTTGTAATATTGAACATTTGATTGAAGGGTTTGAATTATGATGGACAAGAAAGTGCTTTGCCACTGATGTTAAAGTTTTTCTCCTAATTAGGTCCCTTTTTCCATTTCTGATATTGCTCTTACTTGTCTTCTTACGTCTCTGGTAGTTATTCCAATGTATTTTAAATCACAGGAACATTGTAAACAATATACAACATTGGAACTAGAGCAATTGAAAAAGCCATTGATTTGCAACACATTTCCCAATCTATCCTTTATTTCATGTCCTTTGACCATGAATTGATAAAAGTTACAATGACCGCAACTGTATGTTCCGTTGGGCAGTGAACCTCTTGTTCTCGTGTTCTTACGATGACTATTAGTCAGATGGTCTTTAAGTGTCTTAGACCTTCTCCACCCTATATACATTTTTTCACCTATTATGGTGTTCAACTGTTCATCCTTCCTTAGGATATTAGTATGGTTATGTAAAATATTAGAAATCTCTTTCCACTGTTGATTGAAAGATGTCATGAATCTTGGTTTTTGAAAATTGTCCAACATGTTCTTTTTCTTAGGGATAAGTAGGGTCTCTCTTGCTGTGTGCAGAGCGTGATAGGCCATTTTTAGAATTTGAAGACTATATCCTCTATTGAGTAAACAATTTGTCAATTCACTTGATCTCAATTTGAATGTTTCTATATCAGTGCAATTTCTGCGTATTCTCAAAAATTCACCTATGGGTATAGCTTTCTTTGTAGGTAATGATTGTGAACTTGCAAAATGTAAGATATTATTCATAGCTGTAGATTTTCAAAAAATGTCTGTGCTTAATATTCCATCGGAACCCCTACTAATTGTTAGATCCAAAAATGTTATGGAAGCAGTTTCAATCCGGTAAATTAGTTTTAAATTAAGATTATTTTTGTTTAATATGGCAAAGAAAGCTTCCAGATTTTCTCTAGTGCCCTCACAAATTACAAACAGATCATCTATATAGTGTATCCACAACACAATGTTATCTGTATACCTGGCATTTTCCTCTGAGAAGACATGCTCACGCTCCCACCAACCCAAATATATATTTGCATAGGTGGGAGTGCAAGCCGTCCCTTGGATTTGAATATAATGTCTTCCATTGAACACAAAAAAATTGTGTTCTAAGATGAATCTGAGTAGTTTTAATATAAACATGTTCTTATCGTTATTTGCATTTGTTTCCATACTCAAAAAGTGTGTCACTGCTTCACATCCGTAGTCATGCCCTATGGATGTGTATAGTGATTCTACATCAGCCAATGCTATGTAGGTATTTTCATTCAAAGTTATTCCTTCAATCCTCCTTAAAGCATCCATAGTGTCCCTGATGTAGGAGGGCAAAGTTGTAACTATGGAGCGTAAATTTATGTCTATGTACTGTATTTGCTGGCTTTCTCCCCCAGGCTATCATTGCCAGATATAATCGGCCTTCCTGGAGGGTTTTCTTTGTTTTTGTGAATCTTGGGTAATATGTACAAGAAGGCATTCTTTGGTTTACTTACTTTCAAGAAGTTTTGTTATTTGAGATAATACCTTGTGTTTTAGCTTCTTCAATTATTTTATCATATTTTCTTAAATAAGCTTTGGTTGGATCTCCTGGTAAGATAACATGCTCTATCATTTAGTTGGATAATGACTTCTTTTTCAGGGACCACCCCCTCTAACCTCTTCAAATTAAGTTATTTTTTATGTTTCACACACTTTCTTATAACAAAAATAATATTAGCATAGCACTAGCACTTTAAATATATATGTTAAAAAGCACTTAATCTTTTAAAAACTACTCTATATAAGAATGTTTTTTATAGTGGACTAAATATACATTTTATATAGATATATCCAATACAAAATAATAGATTTTCATAAATAACTTCATCTAGTTGTAAGTTTAAGATAAACAAAGAAGATTTATTTATATTAATGATATATAGTAATTAGGCTATTATCATATTATCTGATACTCAATTATATTTCTGTCTCCAGGAAGTTGTTTACCTGTGTTTTCTTTTTAAATATGC
The DNA here is from genome assembly GCA_027410445.1 of Discoglossus pictus. Taxonomy (NCBI): domain Eukaryota; kingdom Metazoa; phylum Chordata; class Amphibia; order Anura; family Alytidae; genus Discoglossus; species Discoglossus pictus. The sequence continues at coordinate 312,190,107 of CM050163.1, read as the reverse complement.
TTTTAAAAATTTGATAACAAAGTTTTTGTTTTGAAATGTAGAAATAAATTTATAAGTTTTACACTGCTCTTTTTCAAATTATTCATGAGGATATTTTTGCCGGATGTTAAGTGCGGTATACCTGTATTTAGAACATAGAGAAGAGACTTAGGGCCTCATTCAATTCAAGTGGTGATCACAAGCTACTCTCCTATTCAATTGCCCGTCGATTGCGGGCTCCAATAGCGTTACGTGCTGCGACTCGCGATCCCTACCGACCCATTGTGATTTGACAAATCGCTAGTTACTTCCGCAAAGCCTTTGGTCTTTCAGGGCCGCAAATCTTGAATTACAAATCGCTATTCAATTGCTTCGATTTCCCCCTTCCGATCCACCATGTCAGGCCTGTAAATGGCAAAAAGCCAACTCGAGCTTACTTCCACCAAGGAGGTGTCGCTTGCAAAGCCCTTACATATACTCCCCACTGCTCCCAAATCACACACCCATGATGCAGGGTCCTGATCGGCTCCAGGGTCCCCACATCAACCCCTTGCTGCAGAGGCCAGATCGGGAAACTTGCAGCATTTAAATTCCCTGCTGTGGGTCCTTAAAGGACCCGCGGCACACAAACTGTTAACCTAATGCCGTGGGGGTGCAGTAACTACCCCCATGGCAACTAACATTAACCCCCCATGCTGCGTAGAGGGATCCCACATTAACCCTTGCAGCTGGGGTCCTGATCGCTGCAATAAGAAAATTCAAATGTCTGGCCACAGCTTCTTAAAGGACCTGCAGCACACTGATGCGCAATCCCAGCCGTGGGGGTACTGTAATCAGGACCCCGCAGCTTTCAAAATGTAAATCTGGTGCTGCGCAGGCCCTTAATGGACCTGCATTACAATAAAAAAGTAACCCTATCACTCATGAGGGTCTATACAGACCCCCATTAGCCCCGAAATAACCCCATCTCTTATGGGGGTCCATACAGACCCCCATAAGCCCCTATTTAACCCCATCAGTCCCATAAGGGTCTATTAAGACCCTTATGGAACAATAATAACCCTAACATTAACCCCAAAAGTGCCATGAGGGTCCTCCAGAACCCTCATGACACTAAATACAAACAGTACACTACAATATTAACCATAACTATACCCTATTAAACCTAACTGTACCCCATTAATCCCATCTAGTTCTATTTAACCCATCTGGAACTATTTAACCCTAACTGGGCCTATTTAACCCCAAATGTACCCAGTAAACCTCTATCTTATAAACCCCATCCTACCCTACCCTATTAACCCCTACACTACCTACCTAACACCTACCCGAACTCATTAACCCCTACACTACCTACCTAACCTACTCCATCTGATTGTCAGTTACATCCGCCAATCAGAAGACGCAGATGCTTAAAGCCAATCATAATGGGATACACACCCGATGGGGACCCCCAGCATTGGGAAGGTTAAGTTTAGGTGCTGCAGGGGTACTTACAGTATCACCGCAGCCAGGATTGCGCATCAGTGTTTGGGCCCTTTGAATTTTCTTAATGCAGAGGGGGTTCCAATCGGGCCTCTAGCTGCAAGGGTTAATGTGGGGACCCTCCGAGGGTCCCAATGGGGACCCCGTAGCATGGGGGCTTCATGTTAGTTGCCATGGGCATGGGGGTAACCATTAGTGTGCCGCGGGCCCATTAAGGACCTGAGTCGGGGAATTGTAATTTTTAAATGTTGCAGGAGTCCCGGGACCCCTGCTGCAAGGGGTTAATGTGGGGACCCTGTGGGGGTCCCGATTGGGACCCCTCCATCAAGTCCTATGGGCTTCAAAGCACAGAGCCCGTAACTCCCTCTATCGACAGCCAATGGAAACAGAGATCATCATCATGACATCACTGAACCATGAATGCCAACATGTACTGTGACATACTGAAGCAGAGCATGATCTCCTCCCTTCGGAGACTGGGCCGCAGGGCAGTATTACAACATGATAACGACCCCAAACACACCACCAAGACGACCACTGCCTTGCTAAAGAAGCTGAGGGAAAAGGCGATGGACTGGCCAAGCACGTCACCAGACCTAAACCCTATTAAGCATCTGTGGGGCATCCTCAATTGGAAGGTGGGGGAGTGCAAGGTCTCTAACATCCACCAGCTCTGTGATGTCATCATGGAGGAGTGGAAGAGGACACCAGAGGCAACATGTGAAGCTCTGGTGAACTCCATACCCATGAGGGTTAAGGCAGTGCTGGAAAATAATGGTAGCCAGACAAAATATTGACACGTTGAGTCCAATTTGGACATTTCCACTAAGGGGTGTACTCACTTTTGTTACCAATGGTTTAGACATTAATGGCTGTGTGTTGAGTTATTTTGAGGGGACAGCAAATTTACTCTGTTATACAGGTTGTACACTTAATACTTTACATTGTAGCAGAGTGTCATTTCTTCAGTGTTGTCACATGAAAAGATATAATAAAATATTTACAAAAAATGTGAGGGGTGTACTCACTTTTGTGAGATACTGTACATAAACACCCTCTACATTGAAAGTCTTCTCTTACTTCATGACGTTCATTTGCTAAATCCAAACTAGAAGACTCAACGTAGCATAATTCCTAATGAAAGGTGATAAATTTGAGACTGTATAATTTTTTTTAACATTTCTTCAAAAGGGTAAATGTAAAAAATATGACGACAAAGGTCCTTTAAACTTCATATTGGTTTACTATCCTGGATACTGATACAGTGCCTTGCAAAAGTATTCACCCCCTTGGCATTTTTCGTGTTTTGTTGCCTCACAACCTGGAATTAATATGGATTATTTGAGGATTTGCATCATTTAATTTACAGAACATGCCCACAACTTTGAATTTTTTTGTTTTTGTTTATTGTGAAGCAAACAACAAATAGGACAAAATAACAAAAAAAAGTCAATGTGCATAACTATTCACCCCCCTAAAGTCAATATGTTGTAGAGCCACCATTTGCAGCAATCACAGCTCCAAGTCGCTTTGGATAAGTCTCGATGAGCTTGCCACATCTTACCACTGGGATTTTTGCCCATTGCTCCTTGCAAAACTGCTTCAGCTCCTTGAAGTTTGATGGTTTGCGCTTGTGAACAGCAATCTTTAAATCTGACCACAGATTTTCTATTGGATTGAGGTCTGGGCTTTGACTAGGCCATTCCAACACATTTACATGTTTCCCCTTAAACCATTCAAGTGTTGCTTTGGCAGTGTGTTTGGGGTCATTGTCCTGAAGGTGAACCTCTGTTCTAGCCTCAAATTACATACAGAGTGGTACAGGTTTTGCGCAAGAATATCCCTGTATTTAGCGCCATCCATCTTTCCCTCAATGCTGACCAGTTTTCCAGTCCCGGCTACTGAAAACCATCCCCACAGCACGATGCTGCCACCACCATGTTTTCCTGTGGGGATCGTGTTCTTTGGGTGATGTGATGTGTTAGGTTTGCGCCAGACATAGCGTTTTCTTTGATTACCGAAAAGTTAAATTTTAGACTCATCAGGGAGTCTCATCACCTTCCTCCATATATTTTGGTAGTCTCCTACATGCCTTTTCGCAAACTCAAAACGTGCCATTTTGTTTTTTGCTGAAAGTAATGGCTTTCTTCTGGCCGCTCTGCCATAAAGCACAACTGTATGGAGCGTACGGCTTATTGTCGTCCTATGTACAGATACTCCAGTCTCTGCTGTGGAACTCTGCAGCTCCTCCAGGGTTACCTTAGGTCTCTGATTAATGCCCTCCTGGCATGGTTTTCTGCTGTGCCATGTTTTTTCCATTTGATTATGATAGATTTGATGGTGCTCCTGGTGATTATCAAAGATTTGGATATTTTTTTATAACCTAACTCTGACTTGTACTTCTCAACAACATTGTCCCTTATTTGTTTGGAGAGTTCCTTGGTCTTCATGGCAGTGTTTGGTTAGTGGTGCCTCTTGCTTAGCTGTTGCAGCCTCTGGGGCCTTTCAAAAAAAGGTGTGTATATGTAATTACAGATCATGTGACACTTAGATTGCACACAGGTGGACATAATTTCACTAATTATGTGACTTTCTCATTTCACTTCACCAACTTAGACTTTTGTGTTCTGATCCATCACATACAATTCAGGTTAACAAAACATTAAACTTTAGGCTGCAATGTAACAAAATAGGTAAAAAGTAAAGGGGGATACATTATTTTGCTAGGCACTGTATTAACCATTCTTATGTTTGTTAATTTGGAAACTTCTGATTCCAAGGACCTCTCCCAAGTGCAGAAAACAGAATGACATACACAATAATAATTTCCCTCGCTACAGCAATATTGAATAGTTAATAAATTAAAAGCTATATTTGGTGCTTTATTTAATTTTCTTTTTTTAAAACAGTTTACCCTTTTTCAAATCTAGTTCCTCAAAATAAAATATCACAAATATTGATATTCAATGGGCCTTTAAAGGACTACAGCAGAGGTCCAAACAATGTCATAATAGTAAAGCACCATCAAAATATGAATATTTGTTGTTGAAGTGGTTTAAAAAAAAAATGTCATGTAGTAATAGCAAAACAGTTTTAAATGTACTACATTTTGTCAGTCACTCAGCTCTTTTGTGAGAAAAGCCCTGGTAATATGTTTTTTAGTTTCCATGTGACTTGTGCAATAACCTTTAAACAATGTTTGGCATTGGAGAGTGTTTTTACTTCATAAACTATAAATTGATACTAATAACAGTAATAAAAGAAAAGTTGAACAAGGTCAGTAATGAACAATAGTTTCCACTGTAATATATATATACGGTATTTGTAAAGTCCCCAACTCCTCAAACTGAACACTGTAGAGATCTACATATCAACATTTATAGAGCAGCAGCATACAATCTCAAGAGCCTGGTCCAGGGTGTTTTTTCACTATTATTATATCTAGAATAAAGTAAGGTGTCCTACACTATGTAGCGTTTATATCACCATCCTGTGTAGTTTTCAGCACTCTGAAAGGTGTCAAACCTACGGTACCACTGTAGCTTTGGAAATACTTCAAAGTTTGTGAAATATGTAACAAATTTACATTCACAGCTATGCAAGTCATGGTGCCGGAACGCAAAACCTGTTGGCATGGAGCCTGAAGGGATGTGCTACGCTAAATGCGTATTGGTTCTGGAGTAGAAGTAAGGGCGAGGATAGAGAAGTGAGCTTTGGTGTCTCATTGGTGATTAAGATCGCTTATTAGTATTTGACACTTCCCCCAGCACATGCTCAGAAGCAGAAGAGGAGATAAAGTATTTGTTGAGAAGGGCCTTATGCTGCGGATGTAACAGCAATTATTCCACCACCACCAGGACCACTTAATCTCGCACTGCCACACTCTTGATCGGGATAAGAAAACTGTCAATAAGCATGACAAACACAGGGAGTGTCTTGCAGCATTTTTGGCGTCATTAGTATCTGTTATACAAAGACTTTACTGTGTGTAAAAATGAATGTTATCACTCAAACAGGAATACATCATCTATGGAAATATGTTGAATTGGCAAGAATTTAAATTTTTCAAGAAGCTGTATATTACCATATAAACTTGATTAACTAATACATTGTATATTCCAAAGTAATATTTGACATCCTCGCCATTGATGTACTTACCTATACTGTTTCAACTTAAGAGATAACTGTAGACTGAGCAATATTTTGTATTTGGATAATTATACCTGATAATGGGCAAAATGTTTTTAGAAATAAATACAATTAATAGAAAATCCCAACATGGAAATATGCAATTTTTATATGCAAATATTCTTTACGGAGCTGCTCTATTTCCTTTACTACTGAAGAGTATGTCCCCTAATTACTGACCTTTCCATTGGTCCTATTAAAAGCCATGGCATTTTTAGCTGGCATGTTTCTGGTATAGCAGACAGCTTCCTTTGCATTCAACTAATCTTCCCACGTGAAAGCAGATCAACAGAAAACAAAATGGTATCTTGCACTGCTGCAGAATAACAAATAAAACTGTGATAAATTACAGGTTATTGTTTTTTGCTCTATAATAAGTTTGCCTATTTGCAAGTATATTTCTTCAAAACAGTATGTAGGGCTCCAGTGGTTCTTTAATCCAATAGTTCTCAACAGCCAGGCCTATGGAACAAAGATGGATGTAATTATGTGACTAATGGTAATGGTTATGTTTAAAGACTATTATTGATGGACGTATCTGCAATTAAAATGTACTCCATGCAAATTTTTAGGACATTTTTGTGTGCACCACGTAGTGCGAGTTGTAACTGAGCTGTTCTTATAATAGGCTCCATACGTAGCCCAACGTTACATCCATTTTCCACATGTGGCATGAGAAACAAAAAATATTTACAAGGATCCTGGGGCTCAATCTTTACCAGGTATGCCAGTTACATCCATATTGGTAACAGATGCCAGTGTGGTCAAAGTGCAGTACATTTAGTCCTACAAAGTAAAAACACACAACACATTTTTCAACATTTTGACTAATCAAAATTTATTTTTTTTGAACAAAAAAACTCAAAAAGAGACCATGATTTTTAAATACACATTTAACATTCTAGACATTTTCTCATTTGCATCTACTTTAAGACCACTTTAAATTAACACAGTATTTGGTATTCAAATAGTCTGCTTTTGATGTCTTATAGAATGCTGAAGCCAAAAGTTCCTAATACAAGAAAACCAAAAAGTTTCAGCCGTGCGATTCAGGGAAGTGTCACTGTTCCTTAATAAGCAGATGTTCAAGAAGTGCAAAACGTCATTAGTAATATCTAGAAAACAAAGATCGAAGTCTGTGCAGTCTCTTTTCTTTTACACTGTGTAAACTACGGTTAGAGTCCATACCGCTGTAATGGATGGCATCAACCAAACTTCAATATACATGTAGAAAAAAATACAAACATCAGTAACAAAAACTCAGGAGGTGTCTCACTGACAACCTTTGTGGGTCACAACTAGACTGGCCTGCAATGTGCTATTTCCTCAAGGAAGATTTTTCCCTGATTCATGTAAAGAAAGCGAACATGCAACAAAAGCCTAACCCCACCCACGCAAAACATAAATGCCCATCAAACAAATATGCTGATATCATAAGGCAAAATATTATAAGCTGGCTAGAATTTTTTTGGACCAGAGATTATTTTTTGTGAACATTTAGGCAATTACATAAATTGGCTCAGTTAAGGGGAAAATATAACTGCCCAGACAACATTATAGAGGTAATTATTGCTTGTATACTGTAGACGAAGCTCTCTGGTATGTGCGATGGTTACTTTTGTGAAACTGTTTCATTTAATATGATCAAGCTGATGACACTAGCCAGTATGGTAATGCTGGATATGGGGAATGAAAAATACCCTGACATATATACACATATACAGATTATTAAAGGCTTATGCATTTTTTTTGTTCACTTCTTTAGTGTGCATGTACATAACCAAAAAATGTCCAGTTCACCACATTTTTTTAGGGAAACTAGACAAATGGGGTTGCAAACAAAAGCCCAAAATTACAAAACAGTTACAGAAGCAGGAAGAATATACAGCATGCATTTACAACTTGCTTATTGTTTAGTTCTTATACACGTACAGTAAAAAAAAAATCCAAATAAATACACCTAAATCCAACTGTGTAAAGCATACAACCCAACAGTAGACTGTGGTTTGATAGCAAATAAATTAAGACTGTATACAGGCCTAGCATTTATGGCATTTTACACGCTTATTTTTTGTATATATTTAAATATATATATATTTACAATATTTACTGTGATTTTCCATTTTGAATAGAATACATGCATTAAAAAGTTACTAAATACATGTCACAAAATTACTTTTTTTTTTTTTTTTTTATAACAATTTCATGTGAAGTAAGAAAATAGTTAATGTGTGATATGGATTCTAAACTGTACTTTGTTGTACAAAGAGGGAAAAAATAGCAATAAGAAGCATATATGACATTGAAGCAAGACCACCTCACCAGGAGGAAAAGTGGTGGTGGAAAAGGCATAGACTAATTACAGCATAGTGACTGGCAAAGTGCCGGCCAAAAGGGATCTTCAATAGCATAAACAATCTTAGGGAACCATCAAACTCAGTCTACTTTTGGTTCATTGCCATAACAGCAAATAAGAAAACCCATTGTATAAAACATACAAATCCATTTAACCCCTCTGCTGCCAGAGGACTCAACATTACTCAATTATACAATATATTGTTGGCCCCAGTGACAGCCAATGGGTTAAATGCTTCCGTTTTTAATGTGTCAAGTTCATATACAAGGAGTCACCACCTACTGACTATTATACTTACTCTGCAGCAGTTTTACGAGGTAGCCAAACAGCAACTAAAAATATGAATAGATTTTTTTTTGTTCGCTGTACAAAACTATAGTTAAAAATTGTGTTTTTCAATATCTACTGTGAACTGAAGTGACCCTTTATAATATTTCCTCCCCATTGAGACTAAATGAGGGTTTCTTATCCAGACAGGCTTGCTATAAAGTACACTGCAGAGCACCTATAACGGCTATAGGTTTTCTTCCTTCATATACAAACAAAAACAATATAATGTCCCCATTTGGCCCATATTACAAACGTGTTTTGTCTTCACAGATGCAAGTGCCATGCAAAATAAATTAAAGATCACATAGCAAAACATACATATAATAAAACTATTCAAAAGGTAGTTTTCTTTTTTTAAAAGCATTGTATAAACATAATTTATAATACTTTTTTTCTCATCTGTTTTTTCCTCTTTTCTTATATACAGTCACATATCCACGGTTATACATCTAGGATTTCCTCTGCTGTGCCTCCACATCGTAATCTATACCGTCCCGTCCGCCAGCTGATGGTGGGATCCCATAATGCAGACAGGAAGATATATATTGTCATGGATTCTCTGATAAACCAAGCAACTGCATAGTCCAGCTTTGAAAAAGAAGGCGCTCCACCCTGCAAAAAAGGGGAAACATTATTTGAATGGTTGCTTACCAACACTTCTCTCGAGGCAAAGAACTACAACAATATACTTATGTGTCCTATACAATGTAGTCAATACATAAGCCTATGGTTTATAAGTGGAACTGTTGTTATTTGCCATTATTAAAGCTCAATAAAAACTAAAAGTTGTGAATGATCAGAGGCATTTTTTGTGTATTCGAAAGTAAACAACTACACATAGAACTGCAGCATTTTGAACCATTATTACTATAACCGTGCTATTTTTGCAGAATTTATTTAAATCTCTGTGCAACAGAGTTAATTATGCATAGATTAGTTATAGGCTGCATTTAAATGTTAGTTATTTTGTAAAGCATTTGTAACTGTAAGACCTTCATCTTTTAAGGGGATAATAAGGTTCAAAAAAATTAGATCATGCTTTTATAAAAATGCATGTTAACATGACATATTTCTTTGCATAGTACATTTTAGAAAACTTTAATTACAGCAACAGAGAAAAAGCTTCAGGGGGATGTGTTTGTTCTTCCTCTTGCCCAGACGGAAAGTGGAAGAAAGGACCATTGTAATGCTTTAACAGGAACTACTTGTTTTACTTATTTGTTGATTGATATTATTATAATTTCAAACTGCTGTGAGTTGTTACCATTCTTTAGAATGCACAATTGGCTAAGCAAAGTAGTTTATTTATACCAATCGCATAAGTCTTCCTCTGAAATAAACTAGTCTTACAGTTTCTTTGGCAAGTATAAGCACATATATAGTTCTCAGCAGCACAGGCTTGCCAAAATCCGTTGGCAACGCAACTTTAAAACTGCGGGCTCGCAAGGAGCACCAAAGGCGATCCTATCTCTGGTAGAGATGAGCGTCATAAGTGCTCATCCCTACGACCCTGTACGACTTCGGCAGGGAGCTCCGAAGGTCCCACAAATGACTTAAGCCTCATACCTATGAATCGCGGTACTACAGATCAACACAACGCTCAATTACACAACCCGTAGCACTTTGTAAAAATCGCCTATAAAAATTACGGCCTGTAACACTCTGAAAATAAATAAATAAATAAATAATAATAATAATAATAATAATAATAATAATAATAATAATAATAAAAAAAAATGGCAGTCGAAAAAAAATCGAAAATGAGGCTACACGACCCCTAACCACGCAAAAAACCGCCAGGCACATAAGACTTTTAACCAGGAACGTACAAGGTACAAAATACACTTTTAGGGAGGATGGAAAATTATCCAGACCTGCTTAACACAGACAAATCGCCGCCATTTTACAACACTAACTTCAAACTAACAACATTACTATTAGAAAATACCGCATTACACAACTAAACAAATGATTAGCCTTGCACAAGCAGCCTATTTACACTGCACACTTGCCACATTGCTGACACATTCTCCTCAGCTCATCAACAGTCCAAATGTACATTGTATGCTGCAGCAACATCAAAGGGGATTGTTAGCGCTTCAGGATATTCATTGCTGTATATATTAATTACAAATAGGTAAAGTACATTAATACATTCATTAATTATTTCATTAAATATTATTTAAAAAAAATAAAAAAATAAATATATATATATATATATATATATATATATATATATATACATATATACATATATACATATACATACACATATATAAAAACACAAATCGCATCGGAGAGCCTCGCAATGAGCGCCGCCGAAGGCGCTCAGCGCGGGGCTCACAATTAACGTACAGAATGCGCAGAGAATCAAAAGTACACAAAGGGGAGAGGCTCGCAATGAGCGCCGAAGGCTCTTAGCGCGGGTATTGTAATGAGCCCCAAAAGGTGCTCAGACCACCGAAACTGTACCAGGGGAGAGGCTCGCAATGAGCGCCAAAGGCGGACAGCGCAAGGCTTGCAATGAGCACCGAAGGAGCTCACAAGATCAAAAATACACCATGGAGAGAGGCTCGCAATGAGCGCCCAAGGTACTCAGAGGACCAAAAGCCTTACATTGTGTGGCAAACAGCATTACCTGCCTTACAATTGTCTTGCCGTAATTTTTTTTACAGGCAAGTCGCTAGTAGTTTAATATTCTTCAAAAGATGAACTTGCTAAGTACAAAGAATACACACATCATGTATTTTGTTATTGTGGTTTATTGTTATAAAAAATAAATCAACTGGCATTTGAGTTTTGCTAAATCTTTTAGACTAATGAATCATGAACTTACCTGGACACCTCGAAGCTGAATGTAGTCAAATATGAACCAGGCCAAGCAGTGACACATGAAGAACACCATAATATCCCACCGGAAGATGTGATGCGCTGCCCAACCAATGATTAAACTGGCAACAAAACATTCGGAGATGGGCTCAAACACAATTGTAGCTGGTAACATGTTTATCCTCAGCTTAGCCCACCTGAAAGAGAAACAGAAAATATCCTAAATATAAAAAGAGGTTTGCCGATACAGTCACAGAGGCAATATGTCAACTAGATTTTGAAATAAAAAAAATCAGATAGATTTCATCATGCATCTATGTTATGAACGGAGGGAAATTAAATGGATAGTGTTGAAGTCCTTTATTTTGGCAAATCTACACACTTACATACTTTCTAGCAATCGTCATCATTAAATCAGCAGTTTGTACTTGGTCATTTTACAGTCTTGGAAACCTCAACTGAATACAAATATTTTTATATATTAATAGTCCGATTGAAAATACTTCTTAAATTAGACTATGCCTGTCCAATAAAAGCTACCATATTTTATCTACTTCTAATCATTCCCCAGAAAAAGTCTACTCAACTAACAATTCTCAGTGAAAACATAGAACAAAAGTGAGGGCAAGGTGATCCTTATAATGCTCTCTGCACATATCTAAAAAGACAAAAAGTAAGTGGTCATGGAAGCTTGCACTTTCTTTACAGACTCCGTAAGCTGAAAGATGCTTTACAGTAGCGATGTGAATGTAATTTGATGTGAATGGCACCATACTCTGTGTCAATACATGAGAGGGGCGCATGGGCATGATGTTCCTTTATCCTGTGTATAATATTTGTCAGTAGAGTGTTATTTTTACATTTCCTCTTTATTTCAGTCCATCTTTCAGCACAACTGAGCAAGTTTTATTTTCACACTACATAGTCAGTACCTCTATTATAAAAGTTCACTTCCTCTCTTTTTTGTAGCTATATTTACTTAAAGCATACACTTTTTGTACAAGAACAAAAATAAGAAACTTTTAGGTTGCAGAGGCAAGTTAAAGTTTCCTGATTAGGAACAATAGGGACATCTCACCAAGCTAACAAATGCCACATAGTGTGTCAATAACACATTTCACAACAGAAACACATTGAGAATGGCATTTACCGGATCATTCTGGACTGGAACTGTGATATAGAGTAGGATCCCGAGTTTTGCATTGCAACTTGTGTCGCCATGGAGAACTTCCAGCCTCTAAAAAAGGAGAGAATTAAAAGAATTGCTGCTGAAACGGTTCATTGAAAAAACAAGTGAATAACAAAAGAACATATTACAAGCTCATTAGACTTACCGATCAGCTATTGCCTTGGCCATGAAATAGTCTTCAGCTATATATTGGGCAAAGGCAATAAGTCCACCCGCTTGATCTAGCACTTCTTTTCTCATTAAACAAGACATTCCTGTGACACACTTGAAACCTGTCACATTTGCAGAAATGTATGACCTTGGATGGGATGTGCCAAAGTAAACCTGTATCATAAAAATAAAACAAATATTTTAACCATGTGCCTACTTTCTCACTCTTACAAGAAGAATATACAATTATTAAACAATCTTAGAGAAAGTTTATTGCTGTATTTTTTGGATAAACTATATTTATCCATGGCTGGCATCAAAACAAAATTCCACAATATAAAAGGTTATATAAAAAAAAGAAAATAATGGAAAACAAGATAAAGTGACACACAGAATAACACAAAAATAGTGTATTGTGGTCATACAGAGATTACTACCAAAGTTCATATAGACAACAGTATGGACGCTGGAGATAGTTATGCCCATAAAATGTTACACATGCAACACACCCTCCAAGCTTCATGTATGGAGCAGGTTGCTTTACACTAGAAGATTTACCAAAGCACATCATGACCCAGAAAAGCAGAAAGAGTTACACACCTGTTCTAAGGTGGCAGCAAACCCTTGTCTATCTGCCACATAGGGAAGTCCATGAACCAAGCCAACTTTCTCCGTCATTTGATTGGCCATGTCTGTGAGGGTGTCAGATTTAACTGTAAAGACAAACAGATTAAATTTGGTGAGATGTAGTAGTAAAACTGGAGTATCAACAGAAAATTGGCATCCTAGGTAAGGGAATCTTTCATCTTAAAGAAATTACAAACATTAAAAAGCAAGACACACCAAATATTATGTGTCGTCAAGTGACACCGTTTTAAATGTTGTACCTAGTGTACATTTTATCACATAAGAACTACACAAGAAGTAAAAATGGAGAAAGTAAGACATTATATTCAAGATTCACAACATGTAACACAGCTACACATCCTACTGAAAAAGAGGGAAGTACACAAAGGAAATGTACTAAATTAAAGGGGCATTAAATGCATTTTTCTTTGCCTCATCTGAAAGAGGGTATTTTATAATCTACTAAGGTGGGTTTCTTTTCATTTTTTCCCCCCTCAAATGAAGCTTTCAAAGCAGGACAAAAATTAAACTATTTTTTAAATGTTTCACTGATCTGGGGCTTGCCACTGTCAACCGATGAGCAGTAATATACAAAAGATGTATAACTTATACCTATCTGCCGTAGTCTGTAGTTTGAAGGAAGTGTAAACCGTTTTACTTAAAACAAACATTAATGCAAAACACAAGCGTGGTAAAGGTTAAAGCACGCTCTTTGAAATACATTAAAGACTTAAAATACTTTGTGGTAATTCCCTTGAAAAATAAAGAAGACGCTACACAACTAATATAACTTTACGTCTATGTTTAAACTTCTTGAGAGCTGAAATAATTTAAAATATTTTTTATGTTCTATTCTGAACAATACACAGGAATTGTGTGCTAGATTTCCAGACCAATATGCTGTTCAAAAGACATACACTACCAGAGTTAGGCTACTATGTCAAAATACATAGCATTCAAGTATTCTTTATTACCTAATTTACCCCAAAAATCCCTAGGTCATGGGAGTTGACAAAGCAACAACAAGATGAGCCAGTTATATAAAAACTCCACATATTTTGCTATTTCCTCATTCTAGATTGTATTGAGGAAGTCATACCCATGGTTCCGCTTCTTGTACATTTAAATGACAAACGCTTCTTGGAATGTAATAAAATACTGAATAATAAAAAATAAAAAAGGCTTCATTTTACTAAGAAGGAAAACTATTTAGAATTGTTAATATACAGAGTGATTTCAAGAGACCCCAAAAAGGTTTCAATAAGCAGATATTGTAAAGGCACACTGGTCCAAAAACAAGTTGGTTTTCATCTGTGGCAGAGATGGTGAATGAATGGCTATGGGGCAAAATGTAAGGGTCCCTTAAAACTTCTCTATGCTCTATGTATTGGAGGTGGGTGGAGAGAAATAAGGGGCGAGATAAAGAGTGGTCTTTACAAACTAGGAAGAGTTTTTGTATCTGCCGTAAAGCATTTACTAATGGCTAAATACAGAACTATTTAATATGGTTTATCCATATACGTACACACAGTTTATATGAGATCAGTATTAAATTATTAACCATAAATGTTAGTTTTTAGTACAATTTAGGCATCGCTGTCCTTTTTAGCGGTTTCATGATGAGGCGATTTCAGCTTGACCTCAGATAGGTGACTTCGTTATCTGGATTATCCATCTTGTTGAAATCCGTACTACTATGGACTGAAGCTAAGTAGCACTGCTAATTTCAGTAGTTAGAAAAACAAATAGCTACTAAAAACCAAACTACAGTCAATACTACCCCAGTACTAGACCCCTTGTATATGAACTCAAGCAACCATATATGTGTACATAAAACAAATGGAAAACATATAAACATAAACAATTCCCACAACAAGCTAAGTATATATTACACTGCTCTTGACTGTTTGTTTTTTTAAATAAATAGAGACCTTATATTAAATTAGGATTTTCTTATGGCTTACTAGGTTTGGAGGAGTTGATGCCAAAGCAGAAATAACAGTCTCACATAAAGATTTAGTCTAGTATCGGATTAAAATGGGCAATTAGAAGCAAGACTACTTCTAGAATTTGCTACTTATTTATGTTTTGGCAGATATTTTGAATTCCTTCCCCTTGGAGAGTATTTAGTAGACTCCTCTACTTAAGTGCTGATCATAATAAAATTGGATTAAAGTTTGTTTAGATTTGAAGAGTCAGCAAATCACACGACTAAAAGGTGACAACATAATCAAGGTTCAAATTTCAATTTCCAATACAAGTTCCAATACAAATGTGGCACCATAACACAATGCAAATAAAACTGTTACAGTATTTTATTGAACACATTTCAGGTCTACAAAAAGGCAATAAGGACAATATTTAACCCTTGGACATACCTTTGATGCCACTATCACAGATCCAAATCAGATCATACTTGGCTACTTCATATCCAGGCATTAAGTTGTTTATCTTCGGGTTAATGCCAACTTTTTTACCACCTAAAAGAAAAGAATAAAAATAAAAAAAAATGTCACCAATGTATCTCGCAAACATGAATTCTCCAGACAAGACTTGCAAGTGAAAATATGTTTGTCTTAGTCAAATGGCCGCTCAGAAGAAACATCTCCACTGAAGAAATACATTTATAGAGATGAATCTGTTTCCCTTACAATACCATATACATTGGAAAAAACAACTGAGAGCCCAAGAAAATAGTTTAAAAGTGTCAGAGACAATGCATCTGCCTGGATAAGGATACAAAGTTGTCCCAGCTCAGGTTTTTAGGCTCACACATACCCAAAGGGTGATGGACTGTTTCACCACTTTGCCTAAAAATAGTGCTACAAAAGTGTAGCAACATGAAATTAAAATGATTATTGGTGCAATATTGGGTAACTGTAGAAACCTGGTAATTTATTACATTTCATTAGTTTTTCTTTAAAAATGGCATTCTCTGTATTGAAATAATTTGTATGGAAGGTTAAAGTATGTATTAAGTTCTTTAAATATCATAGTACTCTACAAGTATGGAGAGAACTACACTGAAAAGCCAGTTTTTTTACCAGGGTTATATCACAGCCATTCCAGGTCATTATAACTGTGCCAATGAAACTCATATTTAATTCTGCAATAGTTGTCAAACAGTGGCTGTCTATCCAGCACATTTCCCCAAAAGTAACACCTATAACAATAAATTTAAAAGTTGTTTATACTGAACATTACTACAAAATCAAGAGGAAGGCTATGAATCTTTGTGTATGAGCCAATTTTCAGTAATTGGGCTGCAGCCATGTTGGATGGTGTTCAGCACTGATTAACCTCTATGTTAAGCTTGTTGTGGTTTGAGTACAGTTCTAATGCCAGTTGTCATCACGTTTTTTCAAAATTACTGTATATGTAATAATAACTACTAGGGTAAACTTGAGAGGCAACATCACTGTGATATATTGCTCTATGGCCTCACACTTTGAACTAAATTGCAAAAATGCATTTATGGCATAATGATTTACTATTCTACAGGATCAGTGACCCTTTACATGATACTTTCCTTTAAGGGCTAAACCGTACAGCTGATGCACTTACACCCCCCTAATGCATTCAGCTCCATTTCACCAAGAGACAATTTTCCTTACTGCCTCAGCCATAAGTATTCACTTGCAACAATCACATTTGCACTGTCATCAGTTTCAAGTACACATCGACCAACATTCAGTAAGCTTTGCAGGGGTTGTGGAAAACTCAATGATAAAATGTAACTGCAGCAATGCTGTATTAGAATCAGATCTACACAAAACATTTCCTGGTGCCTAACACCACTTAGGTAAGTTATAAACAATAAAAAGGAAACTATTTCAATATGATTCAATTAAACAACGCCACAAACCATACACCAAAAACACAAAAAACACCAATAGACTTAAAGGGAATAGGTATAGGTAGAGATAGATCTTTGATCCTCAATGGTATGCCTCCTACCTGGAAGGCTCAGCTTATCTGATGCCCCAAAGCTTACAAGTATCACTATGAAACTTTAAAGGAGAAACAGAAATAAGAAGGTAGCCACATGACTACTATACTAAACTATAACTAACAGCCCTATCCATTAGTCACAAGGGGTACTACACAATTAACAATTATTCGCCTTGTTGTGGTGCTTGATAAATAAAAACAAGTGACTTAAAAACAAACAATATATCAGCAGGGCTAGATTTCATTTTCTTCTAGGACTCAAAAACTCTGTAACTAATATGTAGAGGGTATGATTGCATGCTGAAATTGTATGTCAAATTTAAAAACAATCAGCCAGCCCACTTTGATATTTTTAAATATGATAAGAATGCGGTTGACCATTTGTAAGCAGCTGCAAAGTTTCTGCTGCATCAGCTGTGACTGGAACATCTACGTGGTGATCAGGTTATATGAGTGGCGGGCCTGCAGAGGGCTGAATTTCACTGAAAATGGAAGGTATTTCAAATATTTAAAATTGTTGTTTTTTATTATTAGCACTATAACAGCTTGCAAAAACATTCATTTATGAACAAATAATCAATTTAATAATTATATTAAAAATATTAACAGGAATGCTTAGTATCCAGAATAGGTATTTTTACAAAGTGAAGACTTGTTTTTATTTACTGTTTTTCGAATGGTTGTTTTCCAGTATTTTTGTAAGGAAAGCCGTAAATGTATAATGGGAATTTGCAGCAAGCAAATCATTAAATATTCATTGTTGGCAGGAAGGGAGCAAAATGATTAGAGGCATATAGTACACTACAGTATGCTAGGCACTTTATCAGAAGGCAGGTCGGTAATGCTTTGCTTGCAAGCCAGTTACTGCAAACGCTGCTCCGGATACATCTAAGGAGCATTCCTTGATCAGCAGAACCTGCTGAGAACTGTTCAGGCAGATCCGGAGACATTAAGCACCTGTCAAACGCAAATTAAAATATTACTGCCAGTTCCACCAGAGATTTGGGACCTGTGCACTTAATTAGTTATGGAATGGCCAGGTCTTTTGCAATTTGCTGAATAAACAGCAGCCCCTGTTTCAAACAGCTAAAAACAAAAATAAATCTAATATATTAAGCCCAGCTGATCCTAGGAATCTGTTCGAGAAATCCTGGAACATGGATATCAAGTAATAGGTGCTAAGAGCACTGCAGCAATTGCTTTTATAGTGTAGCAGCTTGGTGTATATTAAATTACACACAGGCCTAACCTAGCAGAGGGAGTGATTTATGTGCCCTTTTCTTATTGCTATTTCTTCAGCTTAGCTATTCTTCCCCCAAGACACTATGGGCAATAACCAAGGCGTGGGACGGCTAATTAGTTCTATTGCAGCAAAACACAATAAGCCCCATATATCAACTCAGGTGCTGGATTAAAGAAGGCTCATAGGTTAAAAGGGACATGGAACACAGCCGTTTTCCCTTTTAAGCATTTAAAAAAAAAGCATATTTTAAACATTTCAAAAGCTGTTTTTTTTGGAGGAAAATGCAGAGAGCATATACAAGTCTGTAGATCTCATTGGCTGGCAGAGGGCAAGTCCATATGAGCAATTCATTTTGGGGGCTCGGAGCAACAGAGGGATTTTCAGTCAAAAGATGGACTTCCCTTTAAGTTGCAAGTTATGCATTAACAAATAAGTAAATGGGACTAGATGTGCATGACTATTTCGCACACGATTACGGTTCAACATATTTTTACAGAAGAGTTTAAAAAAATGTAAATCAAAATTGGGAGACTGCCAACTTATGTAACGAGCCATTAAATGAGAAGCCTTGGAATGGTGTCTGTAGAATACACCAAAAGTAAAATGTTATGAGCCATGGCACTCTGGCTCCTGAGATTTGACAAGCCGGGTTGTACCTGCACCAAGCCGCAGTTGTTACTTATTTCTGAATGTTACATGCTTTAGAGCTTTTACTTTAAAGAAAATAAGCAAAAACAGAAATGACAAATCTATACAATTATTTACCGGCTTGCAAAAACTGCATTTGACTTACCTATAAATAATTTGGCATCAACACTTGGATATTTGCCCAGCAGCTTTTTGCATACGTCCACGGCTGGATCATCGAGATCTTGCACACAAAGAAGTATTTCAAACTGTAAAAGAGCAGAATGAAAACGCATTGGTTATTTGAATATTGGCACAGACCCCAGAACATTTGCTCTATTTCGGTAATATTCTTTCATTGGTTAAGTCCTATGAGTTTAATAGAGGCTTAACTTAAAAGATGGATACCAGCAACATAAACACTTCAATTTTCTAAAGAATAAACAAAGAGATAATGGTTCAACATCCATGAACTCGGCTACTACATAATCACATAAAAGCAGCCTTGTGTGTTTGCGTTCTTCGGTCATGTCTGACTATCTGTGACCTCATGGACCGCAAAACACACAATGCTGATCCACTTGGTATTCATGGCAGAGATACTGAGTGGGTTGCCAGTTCTTCTCCAGTGGGCCGCAGCATACAGCTCCTGGTATTTCTAGGTGGTCTCCCATCCAAGTACTGACCAGGCCCAACCCTGCATCACTTTAGGGAGGTGTGACCCCTTGATTCCCTGATAGGAATCAAACCCAGGTCAGCAGGGACAAAAACACTGAATCCTAACGACTGGATACTTGGATCTAAAAACTGGTTCATTTTCATGGTTTTAAATACTGCACAATTAGCTTTTATGGTGCCCAAACTGTCCATTAATATGGAGTTTTATCTGTAGATCAGCTGCAGCAATATTGTGAGCTTATGGGGACAAACTCTCAGGTGCTAAAGGCATCAGAAATCACAAAATGCCTATATACTATCCGCACTACAGTTTTTACTTTGGGATAGTATGTCTGAAGACACCGAAAGGAAAAATACTTGACATTTTTTGTTACACTATACACTGAATGCATTGCCACTTGCAGAGTGATTTTTGGTCCTTTCAGAAAAGGGTGGATTAGTTGTGGTTATATAAAAATGCTAAAATAAATACATACATACATACACACACGACTTTTCGGAGAAGCTTTGGTAATTTCCGCGTCCATTTAAATATGTCAGTCAAGGCATCATCATACCGAAACTCATACAATTTCTGCACAATAAAGATCTACTCATCATTTTAATTTCAGCAACGTTGTCTAATCCTATAAAATGAGTGTTGCATGTGTTCATACCTAAACATTTTGTTCCTTGTTCTGCAAGTGTGTGAAGAACGAGCGGCTGTCATGACACATTTGGGTGTAACACATTGGTCTAGAATTACTGCATTCTTACCCAAACAAAACCTGGTAACTGCACCAAGAACCAACAATATACAAGGCTGAGATTTCTGAATCATTTGTAGACCTTTCGACTAAGCTTGTGATTATTTTGGCAACTCATATAGACATTTACTCCAATTATTCAGGAATTTATCTGCAGTTCCCACTATTAGATTCCAAGAATCAAGGTGTGCACTGCAATCTGGGAATCAATTGAATATACCAAACATGTTATTTTCACTCTATATGAGCCTTACATAAATATATAACCTTGAAACATGACAGTACATTGTTATGAAGCCTTGACTTCAGATTTAAAATGAAACTTTACAAATCATTTCTTAAGTTATGTTTCTGTAAACTAGACCATGGGAAAAGAAAGGCAGAAGTGAGAAGTGGCTTCTACTAGAATATATTCACTTTCTTTTTCAGCCACAAATATCCATAATTGGGTAAAAATAAAAACATTCACTCTTTTCCACCAGCCAACCATCTACATAGCATCCATCTATAAAGATGGCACAGGAGGGCGCCTGGTATGTTGCTAAAGTGCCAGCTTGCATCAGCAATAATATGAATAATGGTCTTCCAAGTTACTTGGCAGTGACATGTTTTGCATGCAGCTTTCACAGAGTACGTTTTATGTCAGTAACAGGTCACCTCTGCTTTTGTTTGAATCCTCCTCACAAGATTGCTGTAGGAGTGAACTGAAGTAGGACCATAAAATAAGATCCATAGCTCAGTGCTTACAGCTAATGGACAAGGTGATGGCATTAACTGTTTACATACAGTCTTGAGGGTTCCAATAATAGGTTACCCAGACACACCATGTCTGCTGTTTAAGTGGGTTGGAAACATCTATTTATGTTTTCACTTATTTATCTAAGAGTGAGCCATAAATTACTATGCAAGTAGATTTATTCTTAAAGGGGACTCTGTCATGCCAAAATAAAAGTTGTATATTTTAACTAATTCTTAAAGACCAGAAGACACTGGCTATATGCTGTGCAATTATTACTTTTCCAATTCCACACAGTTTTTGCTGTATTTATATGCAAAAATGAGTGACCCACGCATATTAATTCTCTGCTTTGATTTGCTAATTAATTTTACAGTATACTTCTTTGTAGTGGTAAAAGTAAAGTCCTGCAATGTTATCTGGCAGTTAGAACCCCCTCCCATGCTTATGAAGTACTCGGAGCTGCACATTAGCATATATAAACTAGCGAATTGCCCGTCAAAAAATGACGGCAATGAAATTGTAAGGTAGCTAAATTAGTAAATGAATATAGTGTACCTATTTTGAAGCATTGTGATGAAGAGCTGGCAATCTGTGTTGATGTTGCTGCAGCATTAGTGGTGTGGAGCTGCTGTGTAAGCGTGATGAACGTGTGCAGTGTAACACTGTGCGTGCGCGAGACCAAACCGTTAGCGTAGTCGTGTACTTCCGCATTGGTGTAAAATGGCGAGTAATGTGTGGTATAGGTCTGTATCGGAATATCCGTAGGTGTTTTGTGGTGTTTTGCGAGTTTAGAGTGCTGTAGCCTCGTTTTCGTTTTGTTCGGCGGCCATTTTTTCTCTCGCTTCGTTTTTTTTTTAGTCTCTAAACTGTTTTATTTCGAGTAAAATCGAGGTGTAAGTTGCATTTTTGAGGTCCTGGGTGCTCCCTCTTGGTGTAGGTAAGTTTTTTATGTATGTGCTGTGTGTATGTATTGTGTTTTAAATGTTTGTATGTCGGCGTGTTGCGTCCGATGTTTGCGAGGTCGTAATGTGTGGTAACGTGTTTCGTACGTTGTTTGCGTGCCTCGTAAAATTTAGCGAGTGTCGTAATTTGTGTGTCGTGTTTTTTGAGTAGCGACGTGAATTTTGCGAGGGTTTGAGGCCCTTGCCCAGTGACCTCGCCAGCAACTGAGGCCCTCGCTTCGCGAGGGGCCTCAGTTGCTGACATGGAGCGCCTTCGGCGCTCCATGCCAGCAACTGAGACCCGTGCCCAGTGACCTTGCCAGCAACTGAGGCCCTCGCTTCGCGAGGGGCCTCAGTTGCTGGCATGGAGCGCCTTCGGCGCTCCATGCCAGCAACTGAGGCCCTTGCCCAGTGACCTCGCTACGCGAGGCCCGCGGCTCGCTATGCGCGAGGCCCGCGGCTCGCTATGCGAGGGCCGCGGCTCGCTTCGCGAGCCCGCAAGCGTGAGCAACGACTCGTACGCTCACAACTATATATGTGATATTTCAGAAATTATATACGGCAGAGAAACCTGCTAGTACAATGCATAGGCAATCTTTAATGCTCTTCGAAATGAAATCAACTTCATGTTAGGGTGACAAGAGTCCCTTTAAACAACAACATGTAGATTTAGCACACATCTTATACAACCACGAAGGGTGCTCACAGTGCAACAGTTCACTTTCTTTTTCGTTATACGTTTACCAGGGGTCGACAAATGTATTGGAAATGTAGGAGCGGGCCAACCAAATTTAGGAGCCAGACTATGGAATATATATCCAATAGTGTGAGTGAGTGTGTGTACAAATATTACATTTGTCGAGCCCTGCATACATTTCAAAGAAGAGAATTTAGAACGGCATATGTTTTTTTAATAGGATTATATATCAGTCTTGGTGAGCTTTAGTACGGTAAACCATCTACTTGTAAGATTTTAGGCAGAAAAAACAGATCTTTCTAATGGGACAGCTTGCACTGCTTAATAAAATAAGGTAAACAAAAAGTAAATCAATATATTTGAGTATATTATATTCTTAGTGAAATCCAGAGACCTTCCATGACCCTATAATTACAACAACAGTCACTGCTTGGCTTCTGGTCTACTATTTTGTCAACAGGTTTACACATAATTAAGCATAAAAAAAAAGTACAGAAATACATTTCAATAGATCAAAAGCTATTTTGTAACTCACATTTTATCTGAACACCCCTCTCAAGGTAACATATTTACACCAGAAATCTGATTAGGGAGCAACGCCAAATCAATAAATATTGCAGGCCTGTGCTCTTCAAAGAATATATTTCAGAGCAAAAAAATAATAATAATAATAATAATAATAATAAATTATATATAAATATATAACATTTTAAGTTACATCAATATACTCCCACGCGTTGTAATGTGTATTACAATTATTTAGGACGTTTTAGCACACTGCTTTATTGATAACATATTTCTATAAATGTTCTAAAGTAAAGCAGCCAATCCTCCCAAGGTCAATGAAAAAAGTCATAAACAACTTATTCAAAACGCCTACAGTAATATGCCATAAAGACAGATCTAAAATAAGAATCAGATTATGCATCAAAAAGGAAATGGATACAACACAAGCACAGTCTCGAGGAGGGGATAAATACATGGAAAAACTGCAATTATGATGAGTCATGTGAATTATGTATATTAAGGACATGGGGTCAATTGGCACGCTCCTCTGAAGAACTTGATAATAGTTTAGAAAGTAAAATACAATGCTTATTGCATTCAACTATTATATTGAATTAATTTGCCTTAAATGCACAAAATATATATCTGTTCAGTTCTACTGAAAGGGCTTGCACCCCACAGTGCCAGGTTGTACACAAAACAAAAAGGAAGCGGATAAATACACCCATTCCAACAGCTAAGCACATAATCAAATATGGTGTGCGGTACAGAATAACTGTGTATGGTTGGTAAAATAAAATTATTGAAATACAACCTTTAATTTAATTAACAATCATCAAGCTTTACCATGTAGCGCCACCCAAGATGGGCAGGTCATAGCAGAGAGGTCAGACAAATCATGGTCCACTGGAGAAAGAACTGGCAACCCACTCCAGTATCTTAACCATATGGATAAGCATGACCAGAAGCACAAAACAGAGGTGTCTGGCTTGCTACTTTCATATGGGCACGAGAGTCAGACATGACTGAAGGACTGAACAACAATACTTTGAAGCAAGGGTAGTCAATAAGCAAAAGCAGAAACATGATCTCCACACAGTTTCTTCTGGACCTTCACTGCATTACTAAATGTAACATCTATATTACCTAAAGACAAATGTTAAATAATAGTATTTTCCAAAAGCACAATTGCTATGAAGAACTTCCATCCTGTGTACTTCTACATATTTGTGTGTGTATTGAAGAACAAATAGCTCTGACATAACTATGACAATGTAAGTAACACAATATACCATTTTTAGCTCACCTGCAATTAAACGAAGCAGAAAATATCATTTATATAGGTGTGTTTCACATAAAGAAAACAAGGCCCAAATGTTAGTCACATTATAGTAATTGGTGCGTATTGTAAAGTTCCACTGGGACAAAGCACACCCTTATTTCCAAACATATACGTCCCACACCCAGCGCCACAATGAGTCAATGTATAAATATATAAAGGTTCAATCTTCTAACCAGAAGCTGGTTTGTAGCATATTGTATCACAATATGCCTGAAAACACTCAGCCATTATTATTATTATGGCACAGAAAAGTGCTATCCCAGCATTGCTCTCCGGCACTGTAGATTAGTTTTATCTATAGAGACTTGTTAATGGAACAGAAATTAGGTTATTGTGGTATGTACATAAGCCAGGTACAGTAAACTAATTGCACTCACATCTTAGAGCACTATCTCCTGGTGATGGATAGCCAAAATCAAATATATAATGGTATCTTTCATAGAGGAGCTATTGTAAACCGTGATAATAAGATTATTGTACTTCTACTAACAAGTGATGTTTAACATCACAAACTCTACTTAATATTATTCAATGAGCAGCATCAAAAGGGAATGTATTCAGTAGGACTCCTTACAGACCCAATGATATTCCAGCAAAAAAAAAAAATTACATAAATGATATGCTAGTGCAATAAAAAAAATATATATTAATCACCTTAGGGCATATTGGGCCATATATACAAGAACACATCTTAAAATGTTTTAACAGTCTATTAACATTTGGAATAAGACAGTGATCCATATCTAGCATCCATGGATGAGGTTCCCAACCCCTAGAGTATAGCAATGCCAAGATGTGAGTTTGTAATGTGCCAAGACCCTTTTGGATCGCTACCTTGTCGTGGTGAAGATACCTGTGCTTGTGTCACCCAAGATGGGCAGGTCATAGCAGACAAGGAATTAACAACCCACTCCAGTATATTTGCCAAGAAAATGGATAGGCACAACTGCGTACCGCATCCATATGGTCACAGAGTCGGATACGACTGAACAACAACTGGAGAACTCTCTGAGATGTCAGATCTAAGTAGTACATAAGCCCCATAGTCGGCGATTGCAAACAGAAATAATATTTCCTGTGAGGAAATGGTCAACGTCAGAAAATACATCAATTGTGTGCTTATCCTGTGGTGCTCACAGTTTTTCAGGGAAATGTATAAACAAAATTAAAATTCATGAGTCCCTGTGGACTTTTGCCTGTAGTTGTTGTATACTATGCTTTTTTATGTATTTATAGTATCTCATGCAGATCCCTAAATGGTGGGAAAGAATATCAGTCGTGCTAAATTATAGTACCAACTTGTTTCTTGGATGTTCCGGAGTGAAATAATGTAATAAACCAAGAGGTTTTGGAAAACAACCAAAAATGTCTTTTGAAAATACAAGTTTTAAATCCTGAGGACATAAATATTTGAAATATTATTTGAATATTGCTCACCAAACCAAAGTTGCTCAACAACTAATAGTGGAGTTCTACTTGTATCACGTTCATCTGAGTATGTCAGTGGTTTAAAAAAAATCATATGAAAATAAAAAGTCTAAAAAGGCAAAAACATTTTACTTGTAAGAGCCGGAAGGATGTATACATAGGGATATATATTAAATAACCAGAAACCACAAGTTCATATCTATATGAATTTGTTAAAAAGGACCACATTAATAAATACATTTTTAAAGGCTACTCTATACAAAGGAATTGATCAAATGCAATTTGACAATGTGATGAAAAACAAAAGTATGTATAATCTAGAAATGTTTGTGCAAATAAGAAAATCCTCCCCTGCTTCTTGATTTCACTAGTGAAAAGGGGGATGTGTTGCAACATTGATGTGGGGGGCAAATACAAAAACAATAGCTTTATCTTGTAAAAAGTAAAGATATTACTTTATCAGCAAAGGTCTGCATAGTACAAAAGTGTTGTGAGGTTGGTGAATACTACTTAAGAGTCCCCTGGGCTGCAAGAAGATCCAATAAATCAATACTTCAGGAAATCAAGACAAACTGTTCACTAGAAGGTATGATCAGGAGGCTGAAGCTCAAATATTTTGGCCATATTATGAGATGACAGGATTCCCTAGAAAAGATTCTGATGCTGGGAAAGATTGAAGGCACAAGAAGAAGGGGACGACGGAGATGGATAGAGGAGTATGGTAGAGTTTAGAGGGGCAGTGTCTGACAGATATACCTGGGTTGCAGCTGCCCATGAGGTCAAGGAGAGTCGGACATGACTGAACGACTAAACAAAATTACACCTTCCTCTCCTATGTGTAAGTCAGATCAATGTCAAGAGCACGAGTGAGAGAGGAATTGTTTGTCCCAAAAAATGCATTTTATCTAAACTTTGCACTAACTTTTCCAGGTTATTAACACATTACATCAAAAAAGTATTCGCTCAATAATGACATGATAAATATACCAGACTTCTTAAAACTATTTTCTATGGCTTTGTTCTATGTAGAATATATTGGTACGTCTTAGTAATACAAAACAACTCAAGTGAAGAGGGACAAACAAAAAAAAGTTTGCTAAAAAAAAACGTTTGTTACCTTTAAAATATCACCATGAGCTGACTGGTAAAGGTGCTCTAACAGATGAATGAGAAGCGCTTGCTGTCTTACGTGGCATCTCTGAACACTACAAGCCCTTTTCCAAACCCATGGAAATGAACTGCTGAGAAGAAACACTGAGCCTGTGGACCCCGGCTCCTAGATTGTTTTAGCACACATTTGTAGCTGGGACATGCTGGGTTTTATTCCCCTTCATTTACTTTATTCAGCCTTCCCTGCAAAGTGTACAGATCATTCTGGCAGGGAAGCCCCGTGGCCCCTTCTTCGTTTCATTTTACTACTTCTTAGCTTAAAAGTCATTCATCTTTAACCTTAGGAGTTTTCTAAAGTCCAGAATAAAAAAACATTAAGAAACACCATGTAATATCCCCAGACAGTGACCAAGGCATTGACACAATTAAATCAAAATGTAGATTATCAAGAATATTTAGGAGTTGATGAAAGTTATAACTTGTACAAGCCAGAATACCTATGTCAAACACTATCAGCCTTAATAAATTGCGATTTGGCCAATTGAATAGGGCTCTATATAAGAACACAGCATATTTTATTTTGAGAAGTTTTTAGTTAGTGAAGACCTTGCTTTTGGATAGAAGTTCACTAACTAAAAACTTCTGTAAAAAAATATACTGTGTGCTTATATAGAGAGCTTTTCAATTGGCCAAATCACAATTTAATAAGGCTGTATGGGTTCATTTGCTTAGTTAGAGATTATTTATAAAATCACATTTAAACTTAGCATTGAAGTCCACCTAGTCCCCAGTAGTTGCCAAGAAGGCTATCCTATTTTTTTGACTGGTGCAGGTTTGTACAGTAGTCACTGGAGGGATGTAGGCATATAATTAATGTTATCAGGAAAGTGGTCCTGGAAAGATCCCCCCTCCCCCTGTAAACCTGATAGTTGGTGGAGAGAAGCAGACTTGCTGAAGTTAAAGGTATAGGAAGTTTCCCTTTTTTAAATATTAAAATAAGACTACCTAAGTGTTTGTTTGCATGTCTAAACATAATTGTATTAACAAGTGTTTAAAAACTCTGTTTTCACTTACTAAAACCTTCCAAACAGTCCCTGCAAAAGGTCGGCCACACAGCATTTCTATTGGCAAGAGATGTACTAGCCACTTACAGACTGTTTCACAACAGCATTTTTGAAATACAGCTAAGACAAACAACCTGTGAATGGCAAGTACATCTAGTACTAATAGAAACATTGAATGTATGAGCTGTGGGGGCAGACTTTGCAGGGACTGTTTGGAAGATTTTAATAAATGGAAACAGAGCTTTGAAGCACTTCTTCATAAAATGACGTTTAGATATACAAAACACACACTATTTTATTTAAACATTAGAAACAGGGAAACTTCCATAAACCTTTTAAGACGTATGGTAGCTCCTCCCATTAGATACCTGAATTTGGCAATTACCTAAATCAGTGCATCAGCATGAAAACTAGAATAACCAGGTTGGGATTCTGACCTAAAAGCCTACAAACATTAACCTCATTATGATCACATAGAAGACAAAATTCACTGGATATCTCTGGCCTAGTTTTTTTGACACCATGTCTAATAAAAATGACTACGTTGCAGAGATGAAGACAAAGAACAAAATACATCTTTATATTTTTCCTGCAATCCTTTAAAGTATAGATGTTATGTCGGGTAATTGCACTCTGGTTTTCACAAACTTCCAGTTGTCTTGACGAATTATAAACTCAGACACACAGATTTATTCTTGGTATTGCTATACTGCGGGGTCGGGAACCTCTCCCCTGGGTGCTGGATTTGGATCACATTCCAGATAGCATGTTTGATAAGGGGAGGAAAATAAATTAGGAGACAAAAATGCTAAAAGATTTCTAAAAACATTTTAAGATGCTTTTTGTATGGTCCCATTGACTTATTACTGGGAGTCAATTTCTCCTGTTGATTTTTGTTTGGTGTTAATCAGGGGTACCCCAAAAAATATATATTCCCAACATCTGTCCCTATCATCAACATTTAAAGGCATGAAAGAGAGGACCATAACAATATGGCTTCTCTTTGAAAACAGTTCCCTTCATGTATGTCAATTAGAAAACAGCAACTAATGTTTTAATATGAACATTTAAAAAATACACCTCTCTCTTAAAGCTTGATTTTAAAAAAATTTATTAAAAAGGGACATGGAAATCAAACTTTTCTATCATACATTTAAAATAGCAGGTTTTAAACATCATAAAAGTTTATTTTTCATGCAAAAATATTTAATAAAAATGTGTTTAAACGGATTGGAAACGAACAGCAAATTTCATAGGAAATCCCTCTGTGTGAGCAGAGAATGTACGACTCTAGATCTCATTGGCAGACACTTATCACTCAGTTACACTGCTGCTCATTGGCTGACACAGGACTCCGTTACATTGGTGCTCATTGGCAGACACTTATCACTCCGTTACATTGGTGCTCATTGGCAGACACTTATCACTCCGTTACATTGGTGCTCATTGGCAGACACTTATCACTCCGTTACATTGGTGCTCATTGGCAGACACTTATCACTCCGTTACATTGGTGCTCATTGGCAGACACTTATCACTCCGTTACATTGGTGCTCATTGGCTGACACTTATCACTCCGTTACATTGGTGCTCATTGGCTGACACTTATCACTCCGTTACATTGGTGCTCATTGGCAGACACTTATCACTCCGTTACATTGGTGCTCATTGGCAGACACTTATCACTCCGTTACATTGGTGCTCATTGGCTGACACTTATCACTCCGTTACACTGCTGCTCATTGGCTGACAGGGACAAACCCTCTGACTCCAGGAGCTTCGGTCTCAAAAAAGAAACACACAGCCCAACATTATCAAATGACGTCTTTAGATGCAACAAAGCAAATAATGACTTCAATGGCTCTTTAACGCACTAAAAAGTCAAAATCAAACCAATAAACGCACTTTATAAGTCTGCTCCTAAGAAGTGTAAAGACAAAATAATGTTGTACTTTTCTAAATAATGTTTATATTGACCATCCATTTGTTAAAAAAAAGGAAAACAAAGCGTAGAGCAATTGTTTTAAGACAGCAGAAAGGCAACCACACACCATGACAACAAAAACCCATAAAAGTATAAACAGCATACATGTGGTCACAATGAGAAACTATTTAAAGCAGACAGATTTTATCTTTGAAAATTTTCATTAGAAAAGTAGTGTGAGGTTTTCCTGTGTCTAAATTATAGACACCGTTTGAAGCTGGATGCAAAAGAAAAAAAATAATTGAAAGAATTTGTGCAAAAATACTCTTATTTTATATGCAAGCGAACCAAAAATATATTATTCCATTACATGTCCTTACATGGTCTAAATATATATTATTATCTACAGAAGATATTGGCATCACAGTCAAATCCATTCATGCAGCCCAATATACAATAGTGCAGAAAATACATACTTTTGGATAGTCCAATTCAAAAAATGTCTCTAAGTTGTTGATGAGGTTTGGATCCACTCCCTTTAGTGGTTTAAGGAGCGAGACGCCAGGTAACTTGCTGTATGGCTGCTTGTCAGATGCCTTCTTATTGAGGTGAAGTCTCCTGTAATAAAAACGTAAAAAATTAAGGGTAAAGCATGCAGAAAAATGTAATCATGAATATTAAAATTCACACATCGATGGCAGCGCCATAGCACCAACATTTTTGAACCAATTTGTTCACAACTTTGTCAATCAGGCAAAGCTTCTTTTGGCCATTATACAAGCACTAATCACCAAAGATTTTATAGGAAAGATATGTTCATATTACAGCATAAATGATAGAAAACAGAACCGATCATACTACAGTACAAATTAAACATTGTAATAAATAGTTTACTTATCAACCTAAATCTATTTTATTTTTCCGCCACTACACATACCCAATGTATGTATTGTATATATGTGGCGGTTTTAAACATGCCAAGGCATCAGTTGCAATTTTGATTAATGCAACATCAGTGTTTTAGATCTATTCAGAAACATAAATTGGGTAGGAACATAATCATTTACCCACTGTAACATCTATTCTTCAAAAGAACACACTAAATATGTAGGGTCTTAAAAATCTCTCCCAAAGCTTATCATCGTGGGCTCCCATCCAACCATTCTAATCAGATTTTGAGAGGTAGGTTCAATCTATTAAACAATATATACACTACACATCAGTATTTTAGAACAAAATACATAGGTTAGACATTATAAACTAAGAAGTGATATACAATTCTGTGACTGGATGAGGAATTCTAGGATTGCAGAGATAGTTTACGTAGACATGTCTTAAGTCAAAGCTAACAATGACAGCAAGTTGTAAAATTTCTACAACTCTTCCAGGAAAACACAAGGCCTTCTGGCACAAAGAATGTGGAGGGGGCCAGGGGATTATTATTACAGTGCTGTTGGGGCACAGACAAGCTCAAATCATTTCTGGGAAGATTTACAAAATTACACAATGTAGAAGGCATATTGTATCTATCAGTGCCCCTTTGAAAGTCCGAAACAAACAATACTGTGGAAGTATCATGCTGTGCAGAAACACAATTTACTGTTGGAGTACATGGATTGCATATGAGCCAGATTAATATGATATCCAGTGAATACACTCTGGCACACTAGAAACTATTAACGAACCTCATAAGACCAATAGATGTTGGTCCCCTGACAACATATGTGTAATTGCTTTGAGTCTTCATATGAGCTCAGAGTGAATGTCAGCAGAATAAGACAATTAAACAAGCAATACCACTAGCTAAATGCCTCCAGGCTATAAAAATACAACTTACAGCAGCTGCTGTCCAGTAATAAAAACAAGGTGCACTTAAGTTATTAATATTATATTAGGTCACTCAAAATGAAATCAAATCACTATTTCCGAATGATTATTAGAAGACACTAAACCAGTGTAAGACCAATCAGGTTCATCCATTTTATCTCCATACTATCTACCCCAAGATGACAATATCCTTAAAATATTAGGGCCACTGCAATCATGTAACATAGCATTGTGTGGCTTACAGTGAGAAACCCTGCTGCTATTAGCAAAAAGTCGCTAATTAGCCATGAGGATGTGACAAATCTGAGGTTGCCAAATAATATAACAAAGCTTTTGGACTTGTCTGAGGCCACACTTTTAGATTAAGGCAGAGAATTTCCTTGGCCATGTATTATAACAAATGTATAAAACACCAGCACTATGGGATTCTGGCTGTATTTTCACGTTTTACCCTCCACTTTCCCTGGAATGTAGTCATAACCTCTACTAGCGCACATTACCTGTTACACACCAGTAAAGGGAGGGTGCCTCCTAACAAGAGTGCAGATGAGACGACACTGAGCTTCATGAACCATTTCTGTGACATAGCCACGAATAATGAGCCTATGAAATAAATCTGAGCCTTTCCACAGACAGCTATTTGGAACAAATTTTCAACATTTTGCCTATGAAATGAAACTGATAAATAAAAAGGTACTAATGCATGAAGACCAAAATGCCAATATAGTACAATAACTAATTATGCAAATCCATAATTACCAACTACAAACACGTAACAAAAGAACTTAGAAGTGGTTTAACTGGAGACAAGGAAGCAGGATGTGTATTCTTCCTGGAAACCAGAGAGGGGTAGTGAACATATAGGAAATACTAGCTGCAATACGCCATGGAGGAAAGATTGCAGACATCTTGAGACATGCAGAAATAAATGATATCCAGCTTACTCATTAGTTACACAATTTTGTATGCACACTAACCTAATATTTCACTACTGCCTCCACTTCCTGTAGTTCTACAGTATTTAAATAGGCATGAACAAAAAAGCTCTTTTCAATCTATTACTATAAATTTTCATTCAGTGACCCTTTAAAAACGACCAGTGTAAAGGTCTGCGAGTATCTAGTTTGCCACTTGCTAGTTCAAGAAGTACGTATTTATAAATTCAGCAATCTGTAAATAAAATGGTTTAAAGATGAATATTAACCCATGTGAGCTGATGGATCTGTTTCTACATCCCACCTGTTACATGACTCGGGTTGTTTCTGTAGAAGCCATTGAAATTGTCTGGTAGCTGTTATGAGCTCTGAATTAAGCATCCCTTAATCTGATAGGCCTATAAATTAACAATTGCCAAAAAATTGTTTTATTTATTAATAATGACATCAGGTGGGGTCATGGTCACACATGCACACAGCTAGTGTTAGGGAGAGATACATCATAACTACTGAATAATTAAACAGGTACCAGGTGATTTCAGTGGCATCCACAAAAATAATGTGAAGTCATGCGAGAGGTGATGACAGATCCAGTACAACAGGCAAGTAATATTCATTTTAAATCCATTACAAACAGCTTTATTGTAGAATTCATAAATACACATTTATTGAAATAATGTGGTAAAACCAGACACTTACAGTCCTTTATCTGATTCTTACACTGGCCCTTTAAGATGATGATTTTCATGCTAAAATAATGGACATCAGATAAAGCTTAGTAATGCTATTATAAACACAAATTCCATGTTAGTAATGCAATCTTAATTCAAATCCTTGCTAAAAATGCAGAGATAAAGCTCAACAGCGCCCGTAACTTCTCAAACACCACAGGAACGACCGATGTTGCGCACAGTTTAATTACTCTCAGAGCAATTACTTATTGGAAGTGTATAAAAGGGTAAAAGTTAATGGTGTACTACCTTGGGAAATGTTTACAGTGAAAGCAAAATCTTGGAAAGTCAGCAGCTTTAAACAACCAAAGTCTTATGAATTGCTAATTTAGCTCTTTCAGCACCAACTGTATTCCTGGGTGCCTTATTTGCACTAGTGATCAACATTAGCAAGAACAAAAAGGAAAAATGTTTTACACTAAACAACAAAATCACTAATTACATTTTCACACAATCAAGCAAACACTGCAGGAATACTACATTGAATGGCTTATACTGATGACATTTCCATTAGTCCCAATTAGACCACTGGTACTGTGGCTTGTCATAATCCAATAGCTGAATGCATCAAATTTCACCTCCTACTTTTAGAAGCAGATAAACAGAAATAAGAATGGTGGCTCTAGCTGAAGAATAGTTTCATATAGTAGCCAATTAAAAGCTTAATTATTTTTTTAATTGCTTGAAACATATGACCCATAATCAAGTGCAATCCATTAAGAGATCATACTGTACAGCAGCCCTTTAATAATTAAAGTGGAAATACCTAGTCATATGGGCTCAAAATGTTGCAAAGGAGCCTACTTCCATTTAGCATACAGAAATACATTGATTTTGTAGCATTAAATGTTTCCCAACCTCTGCCATAAGTAAACTAGAATACTGAAATAGTGATTATGTTATGTTAGTAATGTGTCATCACTTATAATGTGACAAAATAATATTTGCTGACTTCTCATATTCAGGATCCCCTGCCAGATGTCTATACTATTTGGTGGATGGTATGCATGGGGAATCATTTAGCCTGCAGCAGCTATATTATTACCAACAGATACCCCGGTCCCAGGAAGGAATGGTTAGGGCTTGTTCTTCTGGTTTTAAGGCTGCTACAGCAGACACACTTCAAATGACAACACCAAATCGGCATGACAGCCACAAACTGTACCCTCCTCCTGAAAGGGAGCAGCTTCTTCCTCTCAGCTGTTCACCAGACCAGAACACCCCATACATGATCAGCTCATTCAGTGCATGCATAACATTAATTATATAAAATACACACAAACAGCACGTCATGAAGCATACACGACATGTGATACCTAAACAAATACATTACACTAGAGTGGGCATAAAATGTATTAAAAGTACAACACTAATGCTAAATCATCCACGAAGAAGTGAATTGCCAGAGACCCAGCCTCTATATTATATACATATATTTTAAGAGCAACTGAAGAGCATTCCATATAAATGAATGGATTAGGATGTTATTATTAGATTTCTTGATAATCCACAGGAGACAAACCTTTTTAATCTTCATTTACACATTACTAGGGGTCTGTTGTATCTGTCTGCCAAGGATAAACACAGAGGGGCTTCTGTTGTATTAGATGTATAGAATTGTCCCCAGACACATTGTCTGGATGAAGGATTTCCTGCTCTCAGTATCACACAAGATGCCTCAGTTCTTGGCTCTCTCTTCCTGTCTAGGACATGGAAGACAGGAGGGAAGCAGCCTTCTCTGATGTGCCTTTGTGTCAGTACACATACAAGCTATGGAGATGCATGTGCACAATCCTGTACAAGAGACTGGATATTGATAATGAGGAGAATATGCAGGTTGTGCACACATACATATTAAATATCAGACCTTGCGTGTTATCCTTGAGCATCGTGTGCACGCGCACTATCGGGAGTGTGGGATGCTGTATAGCCCTCCCGCTAGCCTCTGTTGTGTTATGGTGGATTACTGCAGTTAGCAGCATAAATATATATATATCAACAATGATATAGAAAGAGTGTAACAGACGGGGGGACTTGGGGGGGGGGGGGGTGTAGGAGATCTGAATGGGGCACCTGTGGGTGGTGGGGGGTCTGAGATCAGATTGGGGGTGCGGTATACAGCATCCCTCACTGCCGACAGTGTGCGCACTCAATGCATAAGGATAACATGCAAGGTCCTAAATATCTATATAATGCACAACTGATTATTTGCAACCACCATTACAGGAATCACAGATCTGCTAAAGATAATGTTAATCTGTATGAAACAAGGTGAGGAAGCACGTGTTTGGTTTCTGCCTCATTACAGTGGAGATTACAAACACTACTGCAGGTTACTTTTATACTGCTGATGAAAACACTATTATTTATTACAGCACAACTAGGAGAGTGTTTGGCAATTTTATAACAAATGACAGCTTTCACCAGCTGCTGAGTGTGCAATCTTTGACTCTGCATACCCTAAACAGCAAAATATAAGAGTACAGATTGATTTAACTTTAGAACAGCTGATAATCAAAGCACTTCAGTACTAAGAACTAACTTTATTATATACCATATTAAAAGTATGCCACTGTAAAAAGTAGTGAACTTCAAATTTGATTTTCCAAAAACAAGTTGTTCAAATATCATTAAGTTTAAAAAAACAAAAATTCTTTCAAACTGTATTTACAAAATATTGATATAAAAATGGACAATGGATAGATTGCTCATTTATATATATATATATATATATATATATATATATATATATATATATATATATATATATATATATATATATATTTATATTATAGTCCATATCCATTCCCACACCCAATTGAACACACCCTTACTTCTTCCATACACAGTGGAGACACTACATAATTCTAAACTCTAAAAAGGTCTTCAGTTCCTCCTGCACAAACTTGTAAAGAAGGAACTAAGGCCTTGCACAAGTTATTTATACTATTTTAATAGTGCTACTGAATATATTGATGTCTCACACACAAAATATAATAAAGGACATGTTATGCAGATGTGCTAGTGTATGTGTCTGATTAGTGGCTGCTGATCTGGCCTTTTTATGATCTCTTGTAATTAGGTTCCCAGCTTTTCTTAATACAACTGTAATGCCTAAGCCATAATCATTAATTAATAATTACCACTTTTAATGCATTTTGTTTTAGCTACTTTAATGTAGGTGATTGTGGCCTTTTCATAAATAAAGCACAATCTCATAAATAACTACCATCAAATAAATGTCACTTACTACTAGTAGCATGAATAACAGTGAATAGACCCAATTTATTCTAGAAGGTTTATGTTTATTCTTCCCCTTGCAGATGTCATGTGTTCTCAGCACATGGGGGTGTCTGTGTAGTGACAGATAAGGACCAGAAGGCCCAGGGAGGGGGTGAATGCCAGACCCTACAATGACAGGTGAGCACCGCACTCTCATCCTAAAGAACCAACACCCCCCCAACACTAACATAATCCATGGATGAGCAGAATGTGCCCCAATAACAGGGGGGGCTATGACCCTGCTATACAGAAAATGCTAGGGAGACCTGTGACGTGTCTCCCCTATCCCTGGTGGCACACGGGGGGGGTCTCCCCTATCCCCCCTCCCTGGTGGCACACAGGGAAGGGGGGGGGGGGAATACCCTATCCCCCCCTCCCTGGTGGCACACAGGGGGTGTCTCCCCTATCCCCCCCCCTCCCTGGTGGCACACAGGGGGTGTCTCCCCTATCCCCCCCCCTCCCTGGTGGCACACAGGGGGTGTCTCCCCTATCCCCCCCCCCTCCCTGGTGGCACACATGGGGTGTCTCCCCTATCCCCCCCCCCTCCCTGGTGGCACACAGGGGGTGTCTCCCCTATCCCCCCCTCCCTGGTGGCACACAGGGGGTGTCTCCCCTATCCCCCCCCTCCCTGGTGGCACACAGGGGGTGTCTCCCCTATCCCCCCCCTCCCTGGTGGCACACAGGGGGTGTCTCCCCTATCCCCCCCCTCCCTGGTGGCACACAGGGGGTGTCTCCCCTATCCCCCCCCTCCCTGGTGGCACACAGGGGGTGTCTCCCCTATCCCCCCCCCTCCCTGGTGGCACACAGGGGGTGTCTCCCCTATCCCCCCCCCTCCCTGGTGGCACACAGGGGGTGTCTCCCCTATCCCCCCCCTCCCTGGTGGCACACAGGGGGTGTCTCCCCTATCCCCCCCCCTCCCTGGTGGCACACAGGGGGTGTCTCTCCTATCCCCCCCCCTCCCTGGTGGCACACAGGGGGTGTCTCCCCTATCCCCCCCCTCCCTGGTGGCACACAGGGGGTGTCTCCCCTATCCCCCCCCTCCCTGGTGGCACACAGGGGGTGTCTCCCCTATCCCCCCCCCCTCCCTGGTGGCACACAGGGGGTGTCTCCCCTATCCCCCCCCCTCCCTGGTGGCACACAGGGGGTGTCTCCCCTATCCCCCCCCCTCCCTGGTGGCACACAGGGGGTGTCTCCCCTATCCCCCCCCTCCCTGGTGGCACACAGGGGGTGTCTCCCCTATCCCCCCCCTCCCTGGTGGCACACAGGGGGTGTCTTCCCCTAACCCCCCCCCTCCCTGGTGGCACACAGGGGGTGTCTTCCCCTAACCCCCCCCACCCTGGTGGCACACAGGGGGTGTCTTCCCCTAACCCCCCCCTCCCTGGTGGCACACAGGGGGTGTCTTCCCCTAACCCCCCCTCCCTGGTGGCACACAGGGGGTGTCTTCCCCCTAACCCCCCCCTCCCTGGTGGCACACAGGGGGTGTCTGCCCTAACCCCCCCTCCCTGGTGGCACACAGGGGGTGTCTTCCCTATCCCCCCCCCTCCCTGGTGGCACACAGGGGGTGTCTTCCCTATCCCCCCCTCCCT
Organism: Discoglossus pictus; assembly: GCA_027410445.1. Classification (NCBI taxonomy): domain Eukaryota; kingdom Metazoa; phylum Chordata; class Amphibia; order Anura; family Alytidae; genus Discoglossus; species Discoglossus pictus. Next base: position 312,151,616 of record CM050163.1, on the reverse strand, counting down.
GGTGGCACACAGGGGGTGTCTTCCCTATCCCCCCCCTCCCTGGTGGCACACAGGGGGTGTCTTCCCTATCCCCCCCCTCCCTGGTGGCACACAGGGGGTGTCTTCCCTATCCCCCCCCCTCCCTGGTGGCACACAGGGGGTGTCTTCCCTATCCCCCCCTCCCTGGTGGTGTCTTCCCTATCCCCCCCTCCCTGGTAGCACACAGGGGGTGTCTCCCCTATCCCTCTCCCTGGTGGCTTCCAGTATCACTCAGTGCTATGTCCTGGTCACTTACGTGTACACGATGGACAAGAAGTGCATGAACCACAGCACGAAGAAGAGAACGAGGCCGAAGATGGAGAGCCCCTGCAGGGCCAGGTCCAGCACCGCCATGTCTGTAATCCTGCAGTGGTCGGTAGTATCCAGGGATGTGAGCGCTGTGCAGTGTCTGTCAGCAATCTCACACGGACATGTCCATCACACAGTGCTGTTCTTAGGTATTGTACAGTAATGTCAGTGCTAGATCACAATCCACAGTCTGTAATACGTGATGTCCTCGAGACAGTGTAATGCCCAAAACCCTCCGTGAGGACCAGAGAGGCCAAATGACACCAGCGCGAGCTCAGCACTCCAACCCAAGCACCAACTACACCGCCAGCTGCATGGCCACACCCCGTCCGCATGGCCCCGCCCACGCAACGACGTACGTCCTCTACAATGCTACGCCCAGACCGTCTCTAACCTAACCCTTCTATTACACGCCCAATGGAATTCAGTAACAAGGGCACGCCCGTCCATATAACCCCTCCTACTTGTGGGCGTGGTTATGCGGAGACTTGTTGGAGTCACCGAGCGAGCACACAGGATGGCAAATGGTTACCTCACGTCTCCACGTTGCCCCGCCCCTCATATATACCGCAGGTTTTTCCATAGGATGATTTCGAGATTACATCATCGCCCTTTCTCAACCCTTTTCCGATAAAACCCCGCCTACTGGTCGCCGAGAGGCGTACAGTTAAGGAGCGTGGCGTCACGGAGTGGGCGGTGCTATAGCGTGTGTGGAAGTAACGTGTGGTCATCAGAGCTTACTTCACACAGGCTGTTGTAACATAGGGTGACCACAAGGGGCAGTAACAACTCTCCATGACTACACTATATTGTGAATTCAATTGATATGGAGCTAAAGCATTGGATTAGTAAAATATACCTCATAAAGCAGTCAATTAAAGGGCACAGTTTAGTTTTTCTTGTGGTCCTGCTCTAGCAACACATGTAGAGGCCACTTTATATCAGGCAGCAATGATTAGCAATAATTATACTCAAGGACAAAGATGAAAGCAAGGGCCAAGGAAGAGGATAACAAAATCTGACAGACAAAACATACAAACTTCAAGTGTAGTGTAAAATACATTAAAAACAACATTTACTTCATAAAGTATATGTTGTTTAGTCGCCCCCTTCTCGTCCAACTCTCCGTGACCTTGTGGCAGGCCAGGCACATCTCCTCAGCCACAGCCCCTCTGTGCTCTATCAAGCTCATGTTCATTGTTTCCGTGACCTCATCTATCTACCTCAGCCTCTGTCGTCCCCTTCTTGTTGTGCCTTCAATCTTTCCCAGCATCAGAGTCTTCTCTAGGGAATCCTGATATGGCCAACATATTTGAGCTTCAGTTTGTATTGATTTTCTAAAGTACTGACTTATTGGACAAGGGACTATAAGCAGTCTTCTTCAACTCCACAATTCAACAATGTCAATTCTACAGCGCTCAGACTTCTTTATGGTCCAGCTCTCACATCCGTATGTTACTACTGGGAATACCATAGTTCTAACTATGTGGACCTGTGTTAATAATGTAATATCTTTACTTTTTACTAGCTTGTCCAAGCTTGCCATAGCTCTCCTCCCCAGAAGCAATCAAGCTGTCACTGCCTCCACTTCTTCCCCATCTATTTGCCAGGAACTGAGATTGCTGTTTGCTATGATCTTCATCTTTTTAAAGCTGAACAGCAGGCCAACTTTTGCACTTTCTTCTTTCACTTATTATAGACTGGCACCTTGTCTCCTGTTTCCCTTTTCACTTACCCTTTCTTCACAGTCTATTTCTGTTCTCTCTTCCCCATTATTAATTTTCTTTCTTTTCTCCATCAGTTTCTTTCAACAGTTCATATAACTATTTTATAGTGAAACTAATATATGTTAGTACTGCACCGCTGCTTTACACATAGCTTAATTTCAGATTCACTCTTCTTCTGGGCACCATGCTGATTTACAGAGAATTTACAGTTCTCCATGACACTAATCTTCTGGTGCAACCACCTTCATTATCACTAGAATTATGGGTAGTTAATGTACCATATCCTGGAAAGGACCTTGAATTATTATTATTAGGTTTTATTTATATAGCACCAGCATATTTCATAGTACTATATACATTTTATGGATAATAACAAGAAGTACAATAAGTACATGCAAGTACAGCATATAATACAATTATATAGAGCCCTATGATAAATCAATTGCGAGTGCCATAGTGGAACAGTAAAACCTATATAGCTGTGTTAATCAACCGTTCCTAAAACATTGCAAACTGCTACGGGTCCCTGCTACGATTGAACTTCACGACAAAGCCGAAAAGCAAGGCAAATATCTCCACTGCTTTTCTCATTGACAATAATTTACAAGTTACTCTTTTACACCTTGACACCCAAACCCTATGCTAATAAGACTTTATGAATCACTCACAAATCAGGGCACTGTCGTAACTGCAAAAATCAGAAGAAAGATTTGCGTATACCAAAGATCACTCGCAAGTGGTTTTCAAACCCTTGCTGGGTCTCCCAGAAAAATTTAAAGTGATATTATAGCACAAAAAGCATTACAAAATAATGACATTTCAACATTATTTGACACTTAACAGTCCGATATAAACATATGTGTAATTAAAAATTATATGTTACTATTAAGCCTGTTTTATGATACAAAATCCAGGGTAACACACAACCCAGTACTCAAGGGGTTAATACACGTCACAAAACCATGTTGCCTACGAACAAACACTCTAATGCATTGTCTATAAACATATCATATTTAACATAAAATAACCACATATTTATTTATTGAAGCTATAATACAATTCTTATTTATTTTTAATATCAAAATATATAAATAAATAAAAAACAATTTTTTTATATATATCGCTAATGTTTTCTTGCCGCAGCCCTGTTACAGCACTTGTTACAGCTCTTCCCTCTCATTATTATAATTATGACATTCACATTTTCTATTGGCTCCTAGGGCCCTGTCTCATCCGTTAAAGTTTGGTTTGGCTACTCCCTACACAGAAATCTGTTGCGTCTAAGGCAGGATTTATGGCTGTGAGCTGAGTGCCCTACCTTGGGGGAGCAAAAGATTTACATTAGTATAGAAGTTTGGGAGAAAAGCTCCCATAGCCAATTTACGGCAGTGCCCTAACGTAGAGCACCTGATTTACATAAGGCTCTTATACAGTAACTATGCAAGAAGAATTGAAGCTCATGACCTTACAACCTAGAGGGGAAGATTGTGACTTTATAATTTAGAGCTGGTACTTTTATTATGCATTTGTATTTTTTATGATCAAAGTACCATTGTGGTATTATTTTTTTATATATGGTTCTTTGACTAATTAAGTAAATAGTTTTAGGAAGTAAAAAAATGGCCACTAATTGTTTCAATTTTATATACAAATATGGTTTACTGCAGACTTCCATTTTCTATACTGGGCTGCTTTTTTAGCTTCTGTGTCAAGAAGTTGTGTCCTTGATTTAAAGTGTCATTCCAAATTATGAAGATAATCATTGGAAACTAAAATGGCAGCTTCCACTGCTGGATAATTTCATATAAAGGATAATCATTTGAAGGGTGTGTTATTTAGGGAACATTTAAAATATAGTTTTCTTTTTTCAACTGTAAAAAAAGCAATAGCTGTGCTGATACATAGACATATGGCCCAAGTCATGGAGGATAGCAGGTTGAGATGGTGATTTGTTGTGGTGTGAATGTGTCCTGAAGGGCAGCATGAGGACACCATTAGAGGACAGATTATCAAGGGAGTTATTTGGATGACCTGTATTGGCTCCACTAGCTGCTGATCAGAGGGGAAATTATATGAAACAGTTTATTTGTGATAGGATATTATTAATCTGTGTTTTTCACGTTAGGCCCCAGTTTTTCTACTGCAGAAAAAAAGCATATTACATTTGCCTAAAATTGTGGTTAACTGTGACTCAATAATTATATTATGAACTAGAAATGAAAATGGCTGATTCAATTGCAAGCCCGCATCTTGTGGGCTCCAGACCGTATTTCTGCGGGCGTGCTGCAGGCTTCCATTCGTCTCCGACTCCGGTGCTATTAAATTAAAGGAGCTGCAAGTCTGCAAGCAGACTCCATAAACCATGCACTCATTCGTAGTAGTTCAGGGCGGGAATATAATAATTTAAGCAAGCCCGTAATCTCCCATTTCGAAACAGCCAATAGAAAATGAGGCCGCCATCATTATGGCAGTAAAACATGGAAGTTACATGTCAATCAATTCGGTTCGGGGTCCAGTATGAAATGGCACTCGCAAACCCTCAAAATACAAAATAATAAAAATGAATGCCAATACTGTTCTAGTCCATGTGGATGGCCTGATATGTACTAACTCATTGAGTCCTAAGATCGATATAATGACACATAAAAATAATTTATTTTACTGCCGATTTGCGAGCTTGAGACTGTTGTGCAATTTTACAGTGCAGTATTGATTTTTTTATTTGCATTTACAATGCTACGGACAGGGGTTAATCCCCTTGCAGGTCCTCTCTAGCACTTGTAGGATTTTCTCCTACATTTGCCGTTTATGGTTGTGAAAACATTTGCAGGCTTCGGGAATTGGAGCAATTGAATAGCGATTTGCCTGTTTTAGCACTTGGAACACTTGCAGAAGTGAAAGATCAAAGGCTTCGGAAGGCAGTAAGTTCCGGGTTTAACCATCGAAAAGTTTTCAAGGCCGTAACCCATTCGGAGCCCGCAAAAAGACTGCAATTGGATAGCAAATTAACTTATGACCTCACTTACGTGCTCCAGTAACTTACGATTGCTCAATTGAATCAGGCTCAATTTCTTTAGAAGTTAGAAAAATAAAAAAAACATTCTTTAAGTTTTTGATTATGATGTCATTATGTGCCATTCTGATTTCTACCATTGAGATCACCACTATCAGTTAATCGGGGAATCTACTAACAGGATGCATAATGAGCCACAATCTACCATCGCTCATCAAGCATCAGCACTACTCAGGTCTTTCATGCGTCTTACAAAATCACTGGAATTATAATTACTTTGGCGATGAACCGTGGGAATGCCTGAAGCAGCACTGTGTATCCTCCCCCATATCAATCCCTTTACACATCGCAATTGGAGTAGTGCACAAGTGTTATCGGAGTCAAGCATCTGCTGTGCTGTCCATCCGTTCCATCGCCATATTGGATGGCAAACCTGTAATGGTTGGCAGTACCTCAATAATAATATATGACAACACAACAACGCACCTGGTGAAATAATACCATCTTGTGCATGCTCAGTTTCACTAAATATTCATAAAATATATATCTAAGATTAATACAGTGCACTAGCATGTTACCACCTATGAGCCAAATAATCCCCAATAGGGAAACCCATGTATAGGGTGAATTTTAGGTGCTATGAGGGTCCAGAGGGACTCCCATGGCATAGGGGTTAATGTTAGGAGCCATGGGGGTCCATAAGGATTACCATGGGGGTCCATAAGTGCCCCCATAGTAACAGGTTCATGTTATACTTAGAGGTCTAAAGTATTTTACTGAATATCAGTATTGCAGTTTCAACCTCTGTAGTGCAGTATATTTTATATTTAAATAATAATAATACAACTAATATTTTACTATTTATATATAACATACACTGCTATACACAACATATTGCAGCATATTTTGTGTATTAATGGATGAATATTGGTTATATTATTTTATTTATATACATTTGCTAACACGGGGTCAAACACTCAATGATGAATATCGGTATTGCTGGTAGTAAAAAGCAGGATGAGGGTTTAGTAAATTCGGAGAACTTGAGTTTTCCCAATAGTTGCAAGTTACATAACCCTTGTATGTTCAAAACACCCCCTTCACTACAACACATGATCAGACACAATGAGCTAGGTATTAAAAAGGAGAAGGGGCTTTAATAAACCGAACGCTGAACTGAGAAGCTGGATTGCGGGTTAGCCTGGGCTATCGCTAAAGAGTTAGATCCCACAATCCTTTAGTAAAAACCCCCAATGGATCATTGGAGAAGGAATAATACATATGTTTAAAAACTCTGGGACTGACAAAGTGCTTAATTTCCCACTGCCAAAGCTGTAAAGCAATCTTTTTTATTTAAAGGACTAATAATAATAATTTTGATGCCTCTTCCAGGCAATGTAGGTATCATTGTACTTTGGGGGAGTTGTGTGTGTGAGAGGGGTGTTTTCTTTTCTGCAGAACTATACTAGTATTGAATGATGTAAGCTACCTGCTTCTGGTCCAGTGAGGGGAAAGGGGTGTAGTGTCATTTTCAATCAGATCCAATTACGTCAGTATTGCATGCAATTGTATATAATTTGATGTAAAGACTATAAATGTAATGTTTTGTGTTTTATTATCTTTGCTTAAATAGAGCCCTTTCCAATTGGCCGAATCGTAATTTAATAAGGCTGTAATTCATTTTTTATAAAGAGTTACATATCTTGTGTCTTATATATACAGTTAGTTAGAAGTAAGTCTTAACTGTATTGCAAATGCAGTTTGCATCGGGATGAAAAGCTATGTATAACATCAGCTTTTTATATGCAAAGAAAATCTTTTACATTGTATAAAACAGCACTTTAGATCTATTCTAGACAAATAAGTGAGTTAAACGTCCCTTTACGCGCCTGTGTAACAGTATAAGACACATTTTAGATAACCACAAAACCACATAATCATATAGTCTCTTAACAGCAGAGATTTTCTTGATAATGACATACAAATGAGAGCTCATTTGTCTTTTCTTTTATTACTGCAGTATACTGCACCATGGATTTAAATTCACAGCATAGGTGAAACGTGCAGAACTCTATACTCTGTGCAGTGGTCTGAAGTGCCTCACTATAGCCCAAATTGTCTATGTTTGCAAATATACTGTGATTACCATGAAAACATAATTATAAATGCTATTCTGCATGATTGCTTTTATTTACGTTTAAGGTGCCAGCATTTCACTTTTTTACAGTGCATTTATATCTATTTGTTGCTTTTGTCGATATCAGGCCACAACAGTACATATGTAAAACACAAATGTAGTCCTCCTATCTTTACAATACCTTGTTTTGAAGAGCTACACTTGATAATGGGCAGGGCTGCTATCAAGGATTATCTGATGTACAGGCATATGTGGCCGAATAAATAAGAGGATCCTCATGGCTTTTAATTTGTAGTGCTTACATACTGTACCTTGAAACTTTGAAGGAGTCGAAAGTGGATGGTAGGATGTCTGTGTGTGTTTGGAGTTCCTGGCTGTTTAGTGTACTCAGCCCCAAGTTGTCTGTTCATGACACTTCCTAATGGAAAACATCTTACTAGATGACATTCTGTATTGATAAAGCAGCTGACAAAAAAGCATTTAGATATTACAATGGCTGGCCACAACTAAGAATAATTCTATATAACAGCTAATAAATACAAATCCATTCTTTCTTTTTATTTTATCTAAAAAACTAATTGTGTAAGTGTAATTCTTCAAATGAGCATTCAATATATATGAGACTATACTTACTCACACAAGTAGCCTCATTCAATTGAGCACTTGTAAGTTACGGTTGCCCGTAATGGAGCCTGTAAGCTGATTTACTATTCAATTTGCGTCTTTTTGTTACAGGCTTAAAATCCTTGCGGTTGTTACAACCGTAACTTACACCCAATCTAAGCCTTTGATCTTTCCTGTCCACAAGAGTTAAGATCGCTAAAATTGCATATCGCTATTCAATTGCTACAATTCCGCAAGCCTGCAAAAAAAATTTCACGCCCATAAATGGCAAATGTAGAAGAAAATCTTACCAAAACAAGCGAGGACCCGCAAAGGGGTTAAAGACATGTCCATAGCACTGTAAATGCAAATAAAACAATCAATACTTCACTGTAAATGAGGGGGAAAGCGATGAAAGACAATAGAATTAATTGTACAACTAGCTCAATCTCGCAGTTTGCCAATCAAAAATAATTTTATTCTATGTTTCAATTCGGGGTTATATCGATCTCGGGAATCAATGAGTTAATACATATCAGGCCACCCACATGTACTAGAATAGTACCGGCATTCATTTTTATTATTTTGTATTTTGCGGTTTTGCGAGTCCGATAGCATATCGGACCTCTAAACGCTAATTGATTGACATGTAACCTCCATCTTATACTGCCGTAATGATGGCGGTCTCATTTTCTATTGGCAGTTTCGAAATGGGTAGTTACGACCTTGCTTAATTGATCATGTTCCTGCCCTGAAATGCTGCATACGATTGCATGGTTTACGGTTTCGACTTTCGGTAACTTATGTGCTTGTTCCAATGAATAGCACCGTAATTGTAGCAGAGTGTGTGCCTGCAGCAGGCTTGCAAACATACAGTGCCTTGCAAAAGTATTCACCCCCCTTGGCATTTTTCGTGTTTTTTTGCCTCACAACCTGGAATTAACATGGATTGTTTGAGGATTTGCATCATTTAATTTACAGTACATGCCCACAACTTTGAAAAAAAAAAATTTTTTTTTATTTTGAAGCAAATAACAAATAGGATAAAATAACAGAAAAAGTCAATGTGCATAACTATTCACACCCCTAAAGTCAATACTTTGTAGAGCCACCTTTTGCGGCAATCACAGCTCCAAGTCGCGTTGGATAAGTCTCTATGAGCTTGCCACATCTTACCACTGGGATTTTTGCCCATTCCTCCTTGCAAAACTGCTCCAGCTCCTTCAAGTTGGATGGTTTGCGCTTGTGAACAGCAATCTTTAAGCCTTACCACAGATTTTCTATTGGATTGAAGACTGGGCTTTGACTAGGCCATTTACATGTTTTCCCTTAAACCACTGAAGTGTTGCTTTAGTAGTGTGTTTGGGGTCATTGTCCTGCTGGAAGGTGAACCTCCATCCTAGCCTCAAATCACGGACAGAGTGGTACAGGTTTGCTCAAGAATATCCCTGTATTTAGCACCATCCATCTTTCCCTCAACTCTGACCAGTTTCCCAGTCCAGGCTTAGGAAAAACATCCCCACAGCATTATGCTGCCACCATCTTCTGGCCATTCTGTCATAAAGCCCAACTCTATGGAGTGTACGGCTTATTGTCGTCCTATGTAAAGATACTCCAGTCTCTGCTGTGGAACTCTGCAGCTCCTCCAGGGTTACGTTAGGTCTCTGTGCTGCCTCTCTGATTAATGCCCTCCTTGCCAAGTCCGTGAGTTTTGGTGGGCGACCATCTGTTGGCAGGTTTGCTGTTGTACCATGTTCTTTCCATTTGGTTATGATAGATTAGATGGTGCTCCTGGGGATCATCAAAGATTTGGATATTTTTTTATAACCTAACGCTGACGTACTTCTCAACAACATTGTCCCTTACTTGTTAGGAGAGTTCCTTGGTGTTCATGGCAGTATTTGGTTAGTGGTGACTCTTGCTTAGGTGTTGCAGCCTCTAGGGCCTTTCAAAAAAAGGTGTGTATATGTAATGACAGATCACGTGACACTTAGATTGCACACAGGTGGACATCATTTCACTAATTATGTGACTTCTGAAGGTAATTGGTTGCACCAGAGCTTTTTATGGGCTTCATAACCAAATTCGGTGAACACATACGCACATGCCAATTTTCTATTTCTAAAAAAAAATTATGTATATATTTTTTGCATTTCACTTCACCAACTTAGACTATTGGGTTCTGATCCATCACATGAAATTCAGATTAACAAAACATTGAACTTAAGGCTGTAATGTAACAAAATAGGTAAAAAGTAAAGGGGGTGAATATTTTTGCATGGCACTGTATCTATCTATAGAGGAGAAAGTGAGAGATATATATAGATATGTATATGGATATAGATAGATAGATAGATAGATAGATAGATAGACAGACGGACAGACAGACAGACAGACAGACAGACAGACAGACAGACAGACAGACAGATAGATAGATAGATAGATAGATAGATAGACAGACAGACAGTCAGGTAGATAGATAGATAGATAGATAGATAGATAGATAGATAGATAGATAGATAGATAGATAGATAGATAGACAGACAGTCAGGTAGATAGATAGATAGATAGATAGATAGATAGATAGATAGATAGATAGATAGATAGATAGATAGATAGATAGATAGATATGAGACAAATATATAGGAAAAATATATATGTCTTATTTCTGCCCTCAGACCTAGGGCAGCAGAAAACCTAACTACAATACTATACATATATCCTGCTGCATTGTTATTAATGTAAAATGATAACTCCCACATAAACAATGTATGTAACTGCGTTTTACTTTATAAACTTTCTGAAGAAATGTATTCTTCATGTACTGCAGCATTTCCCGTCAAAGGCTTAATATCAACGGAAATAGCTGTGGATACTGTTATTTAAAAATACTGCAGAAGCATAAACTATACAACGTAGGCAGCTCATGTTTGATCTGTGCCTTTGAAGCAGTACTCCCAAATGATAGTGAGAATAATAAGCACAGTTGTTGTAGTGGCAATGGTAACAAACTATATATATATATTATATATAACCTAAGGGACATACCTGTTCAGTAGACCAACATGGGATTTCTTTATAAGTAGAGTCCATACAACCTTATGTTATCCTCTTTATTTATTTGTTGCATATTGTCAAAAATGACATAAAACTGTGACCGAATATGAATATTTATTATAATGTTATTGAGTACAGATATTTGTGTATTCTTAATTTTGTTTGCCTGCTGCAGCATTCTTTTAAAATATTTCAATGATGATTGTTTTATTTTCATCAAGCTGTATGGGGAAAAGAAAACTCTTCTAGATCCTTAATATATAAAAAAAGACCAGACCAGCCTTATATACCTGTCATAAAGCCTGTGGAATCTTCTTGATGTACTGAAATGTATACATATATTTGAATCATATGAATTCATGATCTCCTGCTCTTAATCTGCCCATGTTACGTGAAAAATACAATTGTTATTTAACATATAATTTTATTTGCATTATGACTGAGAGTCATTTCCTCAATTTGAGATGCATTTGCATTTATCAAGAACCAGGTACATAGAAATTCAGACATTGCAAAAATAATTTAATGAAAAAAAGCAGAATATACAATGCTTGGTGAGTACCCCTTTAAACCAAAGGTTCAATGCTTCTATCAGCACATGTGCAGAAACAACAGTGGAATCACAGTCAAGCACTGAAAGCAAACTGGCAATGCAACAGACATCTAAACAGAAGCAGACATTGGGAACAGAAGTCCACAGACACAGACTGGGATCTGACATAGGCAGAACCCCTGCCAGACAGGAACAGAAGCATCAGTACAGGACACAGGCTGAATCACTGCCAGACAGTAACAGAAGCAGCAGCACAGGACACAAGTAGAGCCCCTGCCAGACAGGAATAGAAGCAGCAATACAAGACACAGGTTGAGCCCCTGCCAGACAGGAACAGAAGCAACAGTACAGGACACAGGCAGAATCCCTGCCAGACAGGAACAAAAGCAGCAGTACAGGACACAGGTAGAACCCCTGCCAGACAGGAACAGAAGCAGCAGTGCAGGGCACAAGTAGAGCCCCTGCCAGACAGGAACAGAAGCAGCAGTATAGGACACAGGCAGAATCCCTGCCAGACAGGAACAGAAGGCACAGACAGAGCCCCTGCCAGTCAGGAAGAGATGCAGCAGTATAGGACACAGGCAGATCCAATGTCAAACAGGAACAGAAGAAGCAGTACAGGACACAGGCAGAACAATGGTCATAACATATGCAGCAGTGCAGGACAAAGGCAGAACCCCTGCTAGACAGTAACAGAATCAATAATTCAGAGCACAGACCAAACCCCTCCCAGACAGGAACAGAAACAGCAGTGCAGGACACAGTCAGAACCCCTGCCAGAAAGGAACAGAAGCAGCAGCTGCAACTATGTATCAAGTAGGAAAAATACTTGCAGCAGGATAGCTCAACAGAGTCTTACAACTGACATTTTGGTATAATCTCAGTCCGATTATTAACGTCTCAATTGGCTAAGCCCCTACCAGGACAGGTAGTCCTGATAATAACTCTGTGTATTAAAGATGTTGAATGCTAAAAACATATCTGAATCAACAGATACCCCTCCATCACCCACTCTCTTGAATAGATAAAACTTGGCCAAACACAACCTCTCATGCTTAGAGCAAGCAAAACGGGTGGAAGGCATAAACATGTAAAACTCTTATGCACAAGCAGAATTTGCTAAAATATGTTTTTATGACATGACCAGTAACTGCTAACTTGTCAGATAAAAACTAGATAATCACACACAATTTTTGGGGCTCTCCTTTTGTTAGGCAAATGTAAAGATTGGGTAAATGCACAATACACAAAATATACAAATATTAAATGTTTTGTAGGTTCGTTATAGGCACTAATTATTTTGTATATCTGTTTAATTGTTATATTGTATTTATGTTTTCACTAGTTATATCTCCTACTAGTTATATCTCAAGGCAACTCAGTGGATGTAGTCTTTTGGGATTTTGCAATGACTTTTGATACAGTGCCACATGGGAGACTATTGTGCAAACTAAGAGATACAGGAATTGCAGTAAATATCTGCTAATGGATTGAGAGCTGGCTAAAAGACAGGAAGCAAAGGGATGTTGTAAATGGAACATACTCCGATTGGACTAATGTGGTAAGAGGGGTTCCTCAGGGTTCAGTATTAGGTCCCCTCCTTTTAACATATTTATTAATGACTTAGAGGTGGGTTTGGAGCGTGGTGTCTCCATTTCCGCTGATGACACAAAGTTTTGCAAGGTAATTAAATCAGATAATGATGTGCTTTCCCTCCAAAGGGATTTACATAAAATTGAGGAATGGGCATCTAAATGGCAGATAAGATTTAATACGAATAAATGTAAAGTTATGCATCTGGGAAGGAAATATAGCCATGCAATTTATAACCATAATGGAGCAAATCTGGGTGTATCAGATATCGAAAGGGATTTGGGAGTGCTTGTGGACAACCACCTAGGTAGCAGTGCTCAAAGCCAAGCAGCAGCTGCAAAGGCAAATAAAATATTAGCATGTATTAAGAAGGGTATAGAAGCAAGGGAAGCAAATATAATTCTGCCACTATACAAATCTCTAGTACGCCCTCATTTGGAATATGGAGTACAATTTTGGGCACCACTTCGTAAAAAGGACATTTTAGAGTTGGAAAAGGTACAGAGGAGGGCAACAAAACTAATAAGGGGAATGGAGGGGCTAAGTTATGAAGAAAGACTAACCAAATTAAACATATTTTCTCTAGAAAAAAGGCGTCTAAGAGGAGATATAATTACCTTATATAAATACATCCAGGGTCAGTATAAAGATTTGTCAAGGGAGCTTTTTGTGCCAAGAGGTTTTCAACTGACAAGAGGACATCCCTTGAGGTTAGAAGTAAAATGATTCCACCTTAAAGAAAGAAAAGTGTTCTTCACAGTAAGGGTGGTTAATCTGTGGAATTCTCTACCAGAGGAGGTGGTGACAGCGGATTCGATAGATAACTTTAAAAAGGGGACTGGATTTATTTCTAGTTAAAAAGGGAATTCAGGGTTATCATGGATAATTAGAGAGACAGTATTGATCCAGGAAGGAATCCGATCGCGAGTATCTGGGGTCAGGAAGGAATTAATTTTTTTCCCCCTCTGAGACGATTGGCTAAGTCTCACTTGGGTTTTATTTTCTGTTTGCCTTCCTCTGGATTTATTAATGATTTAAAATAAAATAAAAAATAAATGATTAAATATCTGATTAATAATTAACAACGAACTAATTCATATTTAATCCACATATTGCAGATCAGAGGAGATTTTAAAAGGTTGAACTTGATGGACTGAAGATCTTTTTTCAACCTTAATTACTATGTAACTATGTAATTATGTGACTAAGACTTGGTCTCCACGTAAGACGTAACTTACTGACAATATCAAAGCAGTGTGAATGAGAACAAAGTGTATTATTATATAGCCAGTGACATAGCCCATTCTGTCTGCTAATAAATGTACTCATTATGGTTGATATTGCATTTCACCTTGAGAATATATTGAGCTTGCATGCTATAATATTACCTGTAAATAGTGTAGTCATTTAATACTAGAGAATTTATCTCTCCTTGTCACATGGCTTTTGGTAAACATGGGTGTGTATTGCTCTTGTAGCCAAAAATATATATGTAGTGTTTAAACAAATCTGGGAGTAATAGATTTGCTAATATAGGTCCTCCCATTGCTATTTAAATTTGGTTCATAAGTGCAGTACACACTGTACAGTATACTAGGTGTACTAGGGCGAGACAGAGGGCCCATGGAGAGAGGGAGAGGACGCAGAGAGAGAGGCAGTGGGCTCACAGAGGGAGGGAGAGGCCACACAGAGACAGCACAGAGAGAGACAGCATAGAAAATTAAACATAACATATTTGACACTGTCTTTTATGATGGTCAAGTTACTAGTATGTATATAAAGATTAGAGTGAATGTCTAGTCACACAGGTGAAAATGTTAGTATGCAGTATATAAAGAGTCTAGAGTGACAATCTTTCGAGAGATGCAGCTCTCTATTTCAGGTCAAGAGCATTATTGGATTAAAAGGACATGGAAGGTTTCTGGATTTCACTAGGAATATAATATACCTATGAATCTACAGTAGACTCTCAGTTATCCAGCACCCATGGTGATTGGCAGATGCCGGATAAATGTAGTTTCTGGTTGCTTGAGAGTCACTATTAAAAGAGGCCTAGATTAGCTGAGCATAGGATGCTCTGCTAAGTCTATTTATCAGTGAGGGCTGTTCTAGCAGCAGCAGCTTTCACTCCTCACTTACACACGGGTACATTGGGCTGGAAGGTGTGGTGCTGAACCCGGGGAATATAACGCCAACACTGCACTGGCTCAGTCACTCATGCCTGTCTGCTTCCAGCTAAAACTTTATTGCAGAGACATATAGTGGATGAAATCTAGGTGCCTGTAAGCATTATGTGACATGACAACCTGGCTCCTGGCATTTGTCGAGCCCTGTAAAATTGAATTTTTATTTAAAGTACAGTATTTAATTTGTTTTCTGGTTGCTTGAGAGTTCTGGTTGCTTCAGTTCTGGTTAACTGAGAGTCTACTGTATTTACTTTTATGTACTTTATTTTATTAAGAAATTCTTAAAAGCTCTTTTTTCTGCCAAAGGCTTAGGTCTGCCCTCTGTAGCTCATGCAGCTCCTGAAGTGCAGGGTTTCAAATTAGCCATTAGTCAGTGACCTTTCTCAAGCAGCATGTTGCAGAATGTTGCTACCGATTGGTTACAATGAGACACTGCACACCCTGTTCTTACGATTACACTGTATTCATGAGCTGCTGAAGGGAGAAACAAATTAGGAACTATTTGTAAGATTTTAGGCAGAAAACCCCTCCAGCTTTTAAGTACTTTTTAATAAAATAAAGTGTATAAAAAGTAAATACGTTGGAGGGCCTGTAGGCCACCCCAGCCTGCTGTGGTTGGGAGTAGGGCCCTTTGACCTGGCAGGACCGGTATGGAAGGAGGTTGCTAGCTGGGGGAGGCAGAGCCGTTATAGGCTGGTTTGCTGCCAAAAGTTATCAGTAGTCCCCCAGCTAGACATGAGGGTTGATAAAGTTGATATGTTTGTAAAACATAAATAAATAAATAAGTAAATAGATAAGTAAATAAATAAATAGAAAAAATAAAAAAGGAAATGGATAAAATAAATAAAATGATGGTTGTACATTGTCAAGTTTAAAGATTGTCTTGTTTGGTGGAGCACTTGTGATTGTTATATTGTTTAAGTGTACATTATATGCTAACAAATTATGTTTATGTTGTTGTCACAGCGGGGGGTCGTGGGGGGAGTCGCCGGGACAGTGGAAAAATGGGGGAGATCCTACCCTACGGTGGTACGGATGTTACAACACGGTAGGCCCTGGATGAGGCTTCAGGGCGTAGGGCCTACTGTCTCTGGCCAGGCTCCTCCCCTCACGTGGTTATGTTTATTTATTAATGGTTATGGTTATTATGTTTACTTGTGTTTACCAATAAACGCTGTGGCCAGTCTTCCTCCCAACAAGTATTCTGTGTCTAATCATTAAATTTAGCCTGTGAAGTAGTTTGGGTCTAATTGTCATATGTTAGAGGTAATTGTGTTTAACCTATATCCGTACATACCAACAGGGCCTTGCTTAGGTCAAAGTATATTATATTCCTAGTGAAATCCAGAAACCTTTTATGTTACAGTTTATCAGCCCTATTAAATTCCAGCCTCGTAGATACAAGGGTTGTACTTAAGGCCTACGTGATTCAAATTCAGAAAAGTTACAACTCTATTAAATTAGTCATGCTGCGAGCAACGTGTGAGCTACACAGCAGGGCTGTCCGTGTCAACACAGAGAAAATGTGCATGAGGAGTGACAGCCTGCGAGATGATCTCCCAGGTTCCCACACCTCATCACTTGCCGTGGGGGTCCTGAACGGGACCTCCGCGGCAGTTCTACATACAAGCCAAGTACCCCCCCGGCACCTAAACTTAACCCCCCTCTATTCTGGAAGTCCTCATCGGTACCCCTGAAGTGACACCACATTAACCCCTTGCTGCAGGGGTCCATAGGGACCCCCCTCCCCCCCCCCCCACATTAACCCCTTGCTGCAAGAGTCTCCGAACGGCATAGATCAGGCCCCCGCTGCATTTAAAAAATTCAAATTCCCCGTCGTGGATCCGTAAGAATAGGCTCCGAGAGAGCTACATAGTAACACGCAGCCATAAGTCTATGAGGTGAACCTCGCACCTCAGAAGAATCCCTACGGGCACAAAAAAAGTGCCAACAAGGGCTCCTAAAGCCTATACGTGCTGCCTCGGAGCAGCCCGACACAGTCATCTGATGCTCCCCCCTGCTCACTAAACACATCCCCATGCTGCAGGGGTCCCTATAGAGACCCCTGCAGCCTCCCCACATTAACCCCTTGCAGCGGGGGTCCCTGGTCGGCATCGATCAGGCCCCCACTGCATTTAAAAAAATGTAATCCCCCGCCGTGGGTCCTGAAAGGGCCCGCGGCACACCATTAGTCAATCCCGGCCGTGGCACCTAAAATTAACCCCCCTCTATGCTGAGGGTCCCCATCTAGACCCCCAAAGTGTCCGCACATTAAGGGGTTAATGTGGGGGGGGGGGCTGCGTGGGTCCCTATGGACCCCTGCAGCAAGTGGTTAAAGTGGAGACCCCCAGTATAGAGGGGGGTTAACTTTAGGTGCCACGGCCAGGATTGGCTAATGGTGTGCCGCGGGCCCTTTCAGGACCCGTGGCGGGGGATTAAAAATATTTAAATGCAGCAGGGACCTGATCGATGCCGATGGGGGACCCCCGCTGCAAGGGGTTAATGTGGGAAGGCTGCAGGGGCCTCTATAGGGACCCCTGCAGCATGGGGATGTGTTTAGGGAGCAGGGGAAAGCATCAGACAGCTGTCTCGGGCTGCTCCGAGGCAGCACGTATAGGCTTTAGGAGCCCTTGCTGGCACTTTTTTGTGCCCGTAGGGATTCTTCCGAGGTGCAAAGTTCACCTCATAGATTTATGGCTGCGTGTTACTACGTAGCTCTCTCAGAGCCTTTTCTCGGCCGTTTTTGGGTCTTGTCTCGCAAAGGAGGCTACGAGGGACGTATTGACGTACTTTGCGAGGAACGAGGGAACTATGAGGGCTAATTTAATGAGGCTGTATGTCTTTAAACCCTTGGAAAAGGTAAAATGCAGAAATCAATGCAGAGAAAGAACAGGAATACATGGTATAGAACAGACATGGTAAGGCAATAAAATCCTAGTGCTTAGGTATGTGGAATCTGCGGTCAATGTAAAAGGCCAAATAGATAAAGAGAGAAAATATATATATTCTATATATGTATTTACTATTAAATGTAGCCATGAATACCCATAAATAATTTGCATTATAATTGTCTATATAGTACAGCCTCTGATTGGCTCCAAGGAGCATCCTTATTGTAGACTGCAGAACTATATCACATACCCAGGTACAGAGACAGCTGGGTATTTTGCCTAGTAGTAAACCATGGGCAATTTTCGTTGAATTAAAGCAGACCGGACCTACTATAAATGTACAATTCAATGAGTGTGATTCACTAAAGACATTGATGTGCCTGTTTTTCAGCATTGCACCAGTCATTATATTCATTAAGCTGTTTCCTCATTACCGTCCTTGAACTATGGTAACCTTTCTCATTGATACTAATTTAGGATACACTGGGTGTATGTTGGAGTCATGGTGTATGTATTAATTAATGGCCCGTCAGTCTAAGATTTGACAGCAAACCTGCTACACAGCTTCATCTCCACAATTATGACAAAGTGTCTTCTCCTATATTTATAGTAACAGTACAAGTGTATATTGACCTGATATTATAATATAAATCACAGTAAATGTATATTACCTAATTCTGTTCACCATGACATAAAATGTTTCTATTACAAATCATTAGTGAATAATAAATATTAACAAATATGCACTTGCACTTGCTTTTGAATATATAGATATACTTTTATTAGTGATATAGTATGTTTTGTCTGAAAATTTCAAACGTATAGGGAAGTTTCCCTGTTTTTAACTTTTTCTAATCTAACATATACTGCCTATATCAGAAAAAGTCGTTATAAACACACAGATTTGTTTTATTTAAAAAAAAATGGTTTCTACACCAGATCTGCTTACATAGGCATCCTATATTATCCATTAGAAACACTGCATTTGGGAACAGTTTTTGCCCCTATGCTATCCTCCAATCCAACTGCAGAAACATTGCACAGCAGCACTTGTCAGTTCCATCATTCAAGGGAGGGGACAGAGGGAACTAAGCCTACAAATCCCTCTAATTGGCCAAAACGAATTATGAATTTTATCAGATGCATTCATAATCCTGGAAATTTAAATATGCCTTTAACATTACTCTCTTATGCTATTTGACAAGGCACATGCTTTTGCAAGGACTCACAGGAAAAGCAAAAAAGTGGGTGAAGAGTTATAGTATGCTCTGCGGCTGTGTAATAAAGAAGACTTGGCCCCCTATTTAATTGAGCTATTGTTGTTTACGGGAGCCCATAATGTAGCCTGTAAACTAATTTGCTATTCAATTGGCGTCTTTTAGTGAGCCGCAAACAGGCTGGAAATCGATGCGGTTGTTACAACCATAATTTACACCCCATCTAAGCCTTTGATCTTTCAAGCCCGCAAAAGTTACAATAGCTAAAATCGCAAATCGTAATTTAATTGCTACAATTCCTCAGTCCCGTAAATGGCAAATGTAGAAGAAACTCCTACAGGTACCAGATGGGACTCGCAAGGGGATTAAACACCTGTTCGTAGCACTGTAACTGCAAATAAAAAAAACAATCCTGCATATCATGATCTGCTTCTTCAAGGGGGCTTGATATGAACCTACTTCAAACCTACCCCAGCAGAATTGTGTAGTTCTTGTTCTCTGTGGCACAAAGATGGCTTCTGAAGAGGACAACGCCCAAAGGTACAGGCAGAGAATTCTGGATACAGGTTACTAGTGGCCTATGGCAAGACCACTCGCCAAGTCAGGATACAAACACAAAAACAGCCTCACACTGTGGATATGTGAAACTAGAACTTTTATTGAATCATAGAACCAATATATTTATACTCTATCTCCCATACCACAACCTTGTGTACTTTTGTGTATGTGTGTGATGTCAGCACTAAGTCCCATCTGCCTTGCAACCTTGGTTGCTATAGAAGCTCTTGAGATAAAACTCACCAGATGTATAAACTACATGATAGGTGTTTATAGCTGGCTAGTGCAAAAAACCTTGATGTTAATCTCCAGTGTTTGCTTAGGACTGCTGAAGTGCCTGCATCTGTCTTGGCTGTCGCTTATCAAGGCCTGTATGTGTGAGGATGCAATGTTCTGCAGTGAAGCTTATGTGCAGAGGATTTTTACCGTATCCTCATGTATTCTCCTGTTCTACAGTGCAAAGCAAAAGTATTCACCCCCCTTGGCATTTTTCGTGTTTTGTTTCCTCACAACCTGGAAATAACATGGATTGTTTGAGTATTTGCTTCATTTAATTTACAGAACATACCTACAACTTTGAAGATGATTTTTTTTTATTGTGAAGCAAACATCAATTAGGACAAAATAACAGAAAAAGTCAATGTGCATAACTATTCACCCCTCTAAAGTCAATACTTTATAGAGCCACCTTTTGCGGCAATCACAGCTCCAAGTCGCTTTGGATAAGTCTCTATTAGCTTGCCACATCTTACCACTGGGATTTTTGCCCATTCCTCGTTGCAAAACTGCTTCAGCTCCTTCAAGTTTGATGGTTTGCACTTGTGAACAGCAATCTTTAAGTCTGACCACAGATTTTCTATTGGATTGAGGTCTGGGCTTTGACTAGACCATTTCAACACATTTACATGTTTCCCCTTAAACCACTCAAGTGTTGCTTTGGCAGTGTGTTTGGGGTCATTGTCCTGCTGGAAGGTGAACCTCCGTCCTAGCCTCAAATCACGGACAGAGTGGTACAGGTTTTGCTCAAGAATATCCCTGTATTTAGCACCATCCATCTTTCCCTCAACTCTGACCAGTTTCCCAGTCCCGGCTGCTGAAAACCATCCCCACAGCATGATGCTGCCACTACCATGTTACTGTGGGGATGGTGTTCTTTGGGTGATGTGATGTGTTGGGTTTGTGCCAGACATAGCGTTTTCTTTGATGGCCGAAAAGTTCAATTTTATTTTCATCAGAGCAGAGCACCTTACTCCATACATTTTGGGAGTCTCCCACATGCCTTTTCGCAAACTCAAAACATGGCATTTTGTTTTTTTCTGAAAGTAATGGCTTTCTTCTGGCCACTCTGCCATAAAGCCCAATTCTATGGAACGTACGGCTTATTGTCGTCCTATGTACAGATACTCCAGTCTCTGCTGTGGAACTCTGCAGCTCCTCCAGGGTTACCTTAGGTCTCTGTGCTGCCTCTCTGATTAATGCCCTCCTTTTCCAGTCCGTGAGTTTTGGTGGGCGGCCGTCTCTTGGCAAGTTTGCTGTTGTTCTTTCCATTTGGTTATGATAGATTTTATGGCGCTCCTGGGGATCATCAAAGATTTGGATATTTTGTTATAACCTAATCCTAACTTGTACTTCTCAACAACACTGTCCCTTACTTGTGTGGAGAGTTCCTTGGTCTTCATGGCAGTGTTTGGTTAGTGGTGCCTCTTGCTTAGGTGTTGCAGCCTCTGGGGCCTTTCAAAAACGTTGTGTATATGTAATGACAGATCATGTGACACTTAGATTGCACACAAGTGGACATCATTTCACTAATTATGTGACTGCTAAAGGTAATTGGTTGCACCAGAGCTTTTTATGGGCTTCATAACAAAGGGGGTGAATACATACGCACATGCCAATTTTCTATTTTCTATTTAAAAAAAAATAGTTTTATGTATATATTTTTCTCATTTCACTTCACCAACTTAGACTATTGTGTTCTGATCCATCACATAAAATTCAGATTAACAAAACATTGAAGTTAAGGCTGTAATGTAACACAATAGGTAAAAAATTAAGGGGGTGAATACTTTTGCAAGGCATTGTATATCACATTTTCCCTCTATAACATATTATAACTAGTATACATGATAAGAATGTACAGGAAACATATAACCAAATAACCCTATGTAATCAGAATGCAACAATGTCATGCGCCCTTGGCCATTTACATAAGTAATATTACAGTCATTAAATAATGTAATCACAACACTGTACTTTAAAATACGGGGAAAGTGATGAAACACATTAGAATTAATTGCACAACAGCCTCAAGCTCACAAATCTGCAATAGAAAATATTTTTTTTTATGTTTTATTTCCGTGTATCAATTGTGGGAATCAATGAATTAATACATATCAGGCCACCCACATGGACTAAAACAGTATCACCATTCATTTTTATTATTTTGTACATTGCCGAATTGCGAGTCTGATCACATATCGGACCTCTAAACGCTAATTGATTGATGTGTAACCTCCATGTTTCACTGACGTAATGATGACGGTCTCATTTTCTATTGGCTGTTTCTAAATCGGGAGCTATGGCCTTGCTTAATTGATCATGATCACTCGCTGAAATGCTACATACAATTGCATGGTTTACGGTTTTGACTTTCAGAACGTAAATTGCAGGCTTGTTCAATTGAATTGCTCTGTAATTGTAGCAAATTTCAAGCCCGCAGACTTACGCCTGTACACCGTATACTGGGGGCTTGCAATTAAATAAGGCCCTTGGTGAGTACAGTGCTAAGATCTATTAATGCTTTTGAATTTACAGTTGCCAAATGTGGGATACAGCTAAGCAGAAATCAGAATGTTAGCTTTCGTTTCAGTATAATTGCATATACTATGTAAAAATTTAAAACTGAACTACTTTTACATTATGAACACATTTTGCCCACAATCAAATGTAGTTCTTCAGAGAGTATATTTTAAATATATACTGGCCATTCATGCAAGGTCTTAGGGCCTCATTCAATTGCTCCGATTTTGCGCTGCGGGCCGCAAGGGGTGGCCGCAAGCTACTTATGTATTCAACTGCCCTGCGGCAAAGGGCTCCGACCGCCTTACGGCCGGCTATCTGCGATCCCTTGCAGCCACTCCAATCAGCGCTTACTCAGGCAAAGCTTTTGATCTCACGCGGCCGCAAAAGTTTTGGCCGAAGGAAAGACCACTTCGCTATTCAATTTCAGCAGCTTACGTCCACCTTGGAGCAGTCACAAAGGCTTGTGAAGCCCTTACGTACCCTCCAATTAAGCACCCCTGGCTGCAGGGGTCCCGGAAATTCCCCTATAATGCAGGTGTCTCGATCAGGACCCCTCATGCATGTGTACCAATCAGGACCCCTGCAATGTGCACTCATTAACCCCTTGCTGTAGGGGTCCCCCGCAGCATTTAAGACATTTAAATTTCCTGCTGCAGGTCCTTAGAGGACCCGCGGCACACTAATCGTTACCCCCAAGCCAAGGGTGTACTTACAGTACCCCTGCGGCAACTAACAATAACCACCCATGTTGCGGGATCCCCGGAGGGTCCCCACATTATTCCTTGCAGCAGTGGTCTCCATCGGGAACCCTGCTGCATTATAAATTCTAATTTCCCGTGGCGTGGGATTACAGTATTGGCTAGTAGTGATTTGCCAGCTAGCCAATGTAGTACATCTAATCCTCTTGTCCCCCATTATGTTCCCCATCATTAACAGTGCTTTACAGTGCTGTGTTGAATTTATATTTCCCTTTTTAGTTTGGCGGGCTTGAACCCTGGTCTGCGGAATAGACGTAAGGCTACAAGAGGCCGTAGCCCCATCGCAAGGTGTCACAGATTTGTGGCCATTTTTTGGCCCTTAATTGAATGAGGCCATTAGTGATTGACTTAGTGATTAATTAAACAAGCAATATAGAAACAGTCCAGGAGGTGTCCGCTACTACATTAAGAAATATGTATTTAAACTATGCTGTTTCCTTTTACACAAAGCTTGTATGTGTCTTTAAATTTGCTAAATAGCCCTATGACCAGAAACGTGCCAACTAGTTTGTTAATGTATTTAGTTTAAATTTCCTTTTTTTGGGTAATTTCAAAGAAAAAAATCTTAGGCATAAGACAGCTCTAGTGTAATTAAAGGGACATGGAACACAATTATTTTTTCACGCATTTTATAGAGCATTACCAAAGTTGTGTGTTGCAAGAAAAATATAAAAAGGTATGTTTAAACGTCATTGAAACTAACAGGAAATACACAGAGCATATGTATGTCTATATATTTCATTAGAGGGCAGAGGGCAAACTCAACTTCTGAACATGTTTTGTGCTCTAAGAACCTTATTTGAAAAAAAAAAGCCCATTACTAAATACCCTCTATCCGATGCAACAAAGAAAAAAAAAATTTCAAGTCCATTACCAAAGTTGGCATACGTATGTCTGTAGTTTTCATTGAAAGACAAGCATGACTCATACATCTATATTACTGATCATTGGCTTACAGTGACAAGCCCTCTGATCAGTTAAACATTGCTTTTTATGCTTTGTGTGCTTCATTTAAAAAAGAAAACACATACTGGTACCTTCTTTCAGATGCAATAAAGAAAATACGTTCAATGTTACTTTAAGGTTACATTTACAAACACTGAGGTAGAAACACAACTACATTTGTAATGTCATGTTCAGATATAATTTGGTTGCTTTAGATCTGAATACAAACTTGATAAAGAAAATGATTGTATCTTGCTTTTTTTTATAGTCTGGGAAATGCCAAGGAGAGTGTTTCCTTGAGAAGGATATGACAGTCACAAGTGCGCCTGCAATAACCCCTGCGATACAGCCCTGGGCGTCTTACTCAACAGAGTAGTGATGTCATCTCACATACACTCCCCCATTGACTACTGCCTCGGATCACAAGGTATACAGAAAAAAGGCTCTGGTACATGTGATGTGCTAAGCTGTGTGACTCACTGAGCTGCAACGTCATCAAGGCTTTATTCCAACTACATGGAAACAAAGAATTCAATTTTTTTGTGTAAAAATAATGGAAACGTTCTGAAATGATTAATTCTGTCATATCATGTGATACTCATATCATTCTATTATTGAGCAATATATGGCATTGTATGAATGGATAAATGAGTGAATGACTCCATGTGAATCTATTTCAGAAAAGATATGCAGCCTTATTAAATTGCGATTTGGCCAATTGAATCGGGCTCTATATAAGCACAGAGCATATGTTTTTTTACAGAAGTTTTTAGTTAGTGAACTTCTATCCAAAAGCAAGGTCTTCACTAACTAAAAACTTCTGTAAAAAAATATGCTCTGTGCTTATATAGAGCCCTATTCAATTGGACAAATCGCAATTTAATAAGGCTGATAATTCCTACTATGTAGAACAGGCGGTTAAGGTTGCAAATAGATTTATAAAGAAGAAAACAGTTTTTTTATTACTGAAATTATCGAAAAGCAGGTTAAAGAGACATTGAAGGTTTGTGGATCTCACTAGGAATATATTACACCTATGTATCTCTTTAATTTTATGTACTTTATTTTATTAAAAGCTCTGTTTTTTTCTGCGTAATATCTTACAATTAGTTCCTAACTGGTTTCTCCCTTCTGCTGCTCATGAAGAGAGTTCACTTCTTAGCTAATTTGAAACACTGCACTTCACAGTCTGTGTGTTCATGAGCTGCACAAGGGCAGACCTTACATGCCAGTAATAGCATATATAGTAATAGTAACATTTAAAGGGTGTATTTAATTTTATAGTTCTATTTTTATTTTGCAGTTCTTTAAAATATGTTATTATAAAGATTGGACTACATTGATCCTTATTGCTGCATTAACCTGTGGTATGATTTGATAGTTACCCTCAGCAATATTTAGGTGGTCTAACAAAAGTTTTGAGTGGTCCTTTTAATAAAAAGTTTGGGAACCAATGTATTAGGACTACTAGTGCAGTTGTGGGCAGCAAACAGCCCGGGGGCCGCATGTGGCCCTCAGATATTTCTCATGCAGCCCCAGCCTGTTCTCTAGAGTTGGAGAGCATGTCCCTCTTCAGCAATACACAGTTTATTAGAATGCTCTAAAACTAACAAATAATACCCAGCTGTGCCCAACTAAATACTTCTCCTCATTATCTATACCTCCATTATCAATGAATTCCTTCTGTGATTTTACCATTTGGTTTGGGTAAAATAAAAACGTTTCATTCACTGTGAGGCTCGTAATGATTAGGGGCTGTATATAAGGTCCTTCAAGTGAAATAGGTTGCTTGTTACTGCACTAATGTATATCAACACTTGACCAAGTATATCTCTGGGAGTAGGGCTTTATGTGCGAGATCAGGCAAAGGATGGATGATCTCTATGTAGTAATGATTTATGAGCATGTACATTATTGATAATAAACTTGGACATGAAGATTCTGTACCAGAGAATGGATTTAGAAACCATCACTTTTAATGCAATGAGTTAGTAGGAACAAACACTGTAAAGGAATTCAAGCATAATGCTCTCCCGAGAATTTATTAACCCAATATTTTTTAGGTAGATAGAATGGGTAGACTAAATGACATTTTTGCTTCTTATCTGCAGTCAAATATATGTTTATCTGTTAGACATATACAGCCTTATTAAATTGCGATTCAGTAAATTTAAAAGGGCGCTATATAAGCACACAGCATATTTTTTTTACAGAAGTTCTTAGTTAGTGAACTTCTATCCAAAAGTAAGGTATTCACTAACTAAAAACTGCTGTAAATAAAATATACTATGTGCTTAATTAGAGCGCTTTTAAATTTACTGAATCGCAATTTAATAAGGCTGATACTATCTTTCTCTCTCTTTCATAGTAAGTATTAACAGCCTTATTAAATTGTGATTCGGTTACACAGCAAGCCAAGCAGACTGAGCAACTGTGGGGAGGGGGGAGATGTCAAATGTCATCAATGTATCTGAATTTACCAATGAGTTAACACATTCCCCTCTGTTTCTCACCTTCCAATTCAGAATAGATAATACACATTAACATAAAGCACACCCTTTAGCTGCTATTTTTACACAGCTTTCACAATTTCTTTTTAACAAACTATAGCTATTCTATACTACAGCAACAGTGTATACTGCTTGTTAATTAAACAAAACAAATACAAAAATGCAGCATAATATATAACAAATGGTCTCTTCTAGGACATTTACACATGGTAAAACCTGAAACTCTTAGCCTTGATAAATGATACTTGCAAGCAGTGAAATAGTAGCAGTGTTTCACATCTCAGCCTAATTGTTTTCTCAGAAAGTATTCATAAAATGCAAATTTGAATATTTTTCATCTGAAACAGATTTGATTTTTGAAAAGTATCTTAATATACTGTGTAATGTGACAGCACAGGGTAACAACAGCACAATACAAAGCTTAAACTTTATTCTTACAACATGCATTATGCATTACGATACAAAATAATGCGCAATACATAAATCATCCTTTATTCTTACAACACATATTATGCAATACGGTAGAAATATGACACAATACAAAAAATCATCTTTTATTGCTACAACACATATTATACATTGCAGGTAAAAATACAGTGAAATACATATCTTAGTTTGTATTGTTATAAAGCACATAAATAAACACACCTGGGGATGTGGTCATGATGTGGGATGGGGGCTTGGCATGGTGGGCATGGGCGAGTGTGAGCTGAAGGGGGCAGTGAAGGTGATGGGGCATGTGACTGAAGTTGGGTCAGGGACAGGGGAGGTTTTAACAGTCCTTCGCAGGACTATTAAGGATAGAATAGACTCTTAGCAGACCCAGATGGTCACTGCGATCCTCTTCAGTATCAGGCAGTTTCTGGCAAACCAAAGGGCATCCTTAACACTGCACATGAGCTGCCAAGCATCTTGAATGGTACAGCACTATGTAAGCCAAGAAACGGTCAATAAAGTACAGAGTGCACACAGTTCTTAAGTTCACCATCCAATGGTCACACAAGGCCTAGGCAAAAGGGTACTGTCAGAGCACGCAAAGAGATGTCTCTTCTGCAGTACTGCCCCTGGGGCAGTACCTGTAGCTGCAGAAGACTCTTGAGTGTATGAACTGTCTCAGAGGGAGACCCCTGAATAACCATTAATGCAGTGTTCTTGTGCCCATTAGTGAGTCTCTTTGACGACACATTGTCCCAAAAAAGTTCTGCAGTTTTGGCTGTGAGGCCATCAACTGACTCCAGAGTGTGTATACTATGCAACAGATTATAGTTGACCTTTAGGGTCCACAGGTTAGGCTTTGTGCTATGAATGTGGTCCTCCCTCACAAACTGCCCCACATCCAGATAAAACAATGCAGTGGTACAGTTGTAAGTAAACAAGTTATCCCACTTGTTCCAGCCAAGTCCTCTCCAGAGGGGTAGCAAGAAAAAAATGGCCACTCCCTGGTTACTGTTTCTCAGAGTCATGTGCACATATTTACATGTTAAGAAGCTCCACAGTATGGCGGGGATATCGGGAAATGTGGGCAGGTGGATGGTGGGGTGAATAGCCCTAAAACATAGAGCCACAGTGTACCATCGTGCTTCATATTATGGCATATGCCCCTGCCTTATCCTAAATACTGTATGTAATTCCCAATGTAATATTACTGTTTTCTGTTTAAACTGTGACTGAGTGATCATGATGGGGTTAAAACAGGGTGTGCTGAATCTGCAGTGATCAGATACCTCTATTGTACTGTTATCTGTTCTGGCCCATTGTTAGCAAATTAAGTTAATCACATCTGCCATGTACTCTGTCTAAGGTCTGGACCACTCAGACACAGGTACGGCAGGATGTGTATTAGAAGGCAGCCCTATTGCTCTCAGGTGCCAGCTATCAAGGTACTGCTAGACCCCATGTGGGGTCATCTCCTGTATTTGTCTGCCACACCCACTCATTGTTGCATTGTGTAAACCCCCTCTGTATCTTACTGCTATAAATATTGTTGACTTTTCAAAAATAAAACAGTTCACTGCTGGAGACGTATAGAAATTGTTTGTCTCTTATTTTGCTTCTGGTGTCTGCAATCCTAAGCCTATCTCCACCCTGCAAGTAACCTGTCCTGATCACTACCACAGGAAGGTTACTGAGACTCCTGGAAGTGCTGATTTCTGATGGAGAGACCTTGACTGATACAGAAGCCAGATATCCCAACGGTCCTTGTGGGTAGTTAACCTGTAGTCTATAGCAGGTGGCCCTGGGCAGCAATAGCCCCTACCACCGGATCATCACATCATCACAATATATATATATTGGATACTCAGCCTGTGTTTATTCCAACCTTGGCTTTGCATTAAAGCTGTGTAATAATACAGCATGCATAAGCTTAAAGGAAGCCATGTTTGATGATGGCTACGGAATGAAGAGCGAGGCATTTGTGGCCATGTTTGTGTGTCCCAGCTCAACTTCCCAGAATGCAGTGTAATAACTGTTTTTTCTCAGAACTCTGAGCTGGAAGTAGGTTTTTTAACTTGCTTTGGACATTCAAGTGTGAACACGGATGTACATTTTATTTACTATATATATATATATATATATATATATATATATATATATATATATAGTAAAAAAAATACACATTTGTAGTAAAAAACTTCACATTTGAATATAAAAAAAACATTAAAAAAAAACATATTTCCTGTTCAGAATCTTAAGAAGTACAGTTTTTGTACTGCACTCTAGGAAACTGATTGGGGACATGCAAATGAGCCTAAAATGCATTTTTAGTCTTTAATCCAATACCAAATGTATACATGGCTCCTTTTAACATATGCCTGCCATTGTAAAATAGCTTTCAGGCCTAGCATTGGATGGATTTGCACAAGTTAGGAGTATTGCAGTATACTTTTTTTAATGAACAAACATTTTAGTTAGAATGACAAGCTTTCAAGACATACCCCCTCTCTTTATCAAATCAGAAGCAATACTGTCTTAAAACACATTTATGCAATACATATAGAGAAAACATTTCCTGAACCATCAACTGTTTGTCAATCCATTATTTTCCATTTCACACATAAACAGACCAACACAGACCGAGCCCAATGTTGCCAACATGCCCTACTTATTTCTCCCTATTACACTTTGTGTTTATTAAGGCATAGATAAAGTATGTCAGAAAGTGTCCTTTATACTTAGACAGATATGTCTGGGCAGATAGACATTTCTGTTCATATACACACACACTTTCCACACGGTGGACCTTGAGTCAGCTTAGCACCCCTGTATGTTTACTGTTTTAGGTTTGGGTTTTGTTGGCACAGCCACATACACAGACACTACTACATTGACATATACACAAAAATGACAGGCAAAATCTGGTGAAATTCAATTCAAATGAAGGGTGAAGGCTGAGGTAATGAGGTACAAATGTATACTCAGAAAAAAAGATGATATATTCAATCTAATTATAAATATAGATTATATAAGGATACTAGATATTAGATCCACGCTGCATAGTAAGGGGTCTATTTGGGCCTTTTTCTTTTATATAATGTTTAATTAATTCAGTTGTATGACGGTTTTGCTATACCTGTACATGGTGATGATAGGATCTCAACTGCTGATAGGACCATAAGGCTAACTTCCACAGGCAGGGGTAAGGAAAAAGGCATAACAGTGATATATCTATAGGGTATAGGAATCAGGAGCACCCAAAGACTGGAGCAGATGGCCTAGGAGACACAATAGCCTGCATCACATAGCCTTATATATACACTAGACTGAAGTAGGAAACCTGATAAACACTGAAGGCTAGAACAAGCACTCTAGTAGATGCTGACAACTGGAACAAATAGCCTAGTAGACAAAATAGACTGGGACAGATAGCCTTTAGATGTGGAAAGCTCAATCATAACCCTAACGCGCGTTTCTACGCTCTAGTGAAAAAGGGTTATGAGAGATGGAGTGAATACCTCTCTCTAGTGAAAAAGGTTATGAGAGATGGAGTGAATACCTCTCTCTAGTGAAAAAGGTTATGAGAAATGGAGTGAATACCTCTCACTAGTGAAAATGGGTTACAAGAGATGTGTGTTATGAGTGAATACCTCTTTCTTTCTCTCCTCTTCCCTATTTTAATGGGGTGTTTCTCTTCATCAGTTTGATACAGTCTTTACAATAGTACAATGCTTACTTGTTACTATTTGCCACATATTAAACCTTGGATGTAATTATAACTTAACTGAGGGAAAAGTAACCATGCATGTGTATTTACAGCACATGTAAATGAGCTGGGCAACTACACCAGTAGCAACCTCCTTAGGCATACCCTATTTATAACTGCTAAGCAATTCTCATCACCTAGACTAGTACCTTTTGGGAAATAAAATAGTTCTTAAACCTAAAAAGAAATGATATGGTTATTGAAAATATTGATTCAGAGTTATTTAGCTACTAGCGACTTGCCTGTCAAAAATGAGTACCGTGATTTAATAAAGTAATATGAATTAATAAATGAATATACTTTACCTATTTATATGTAATATGCAGCAATCAATATCCTGAAGAGCTAACAATCTATTTGGATTTTCCTGCATCTGAAAATGTATAGTTGGACTGTTGATCATCTGAGGAGAATGTGCCAGCAATGTGGCAAGTGTGCAGTGTAAATAGGCTGCGTGCACAAGGGCAAACCGTTTGTGTAGGTGGGTAAAGCGGCATTTTAGAATCCTAATATTATTATTTGCAAGTTAGTGTTGTAAAATGATACTTGGTTCGCAAGCATTTTCAGTCCATTATAATGGTATATTTTGTATCTCCTACATTCCTGTGTAACTCGTTCATTCCTGGCGGTGATTTTCGCGGCTCTGTCTCCCTTAGCCTTGTTTTTAAAAAAATTCGGCCGCCATTTTGGCTCATTGCAGCTGACGTGGGAGCCTCCACCTCTGCAAATGCGGCCAGAACTGCTTTGCGAGCTCGCAGTGCGTGTCGACGACTTGCAGTTTGACAACTACAGTATTATATGTTATGGAATCAGACAGACTATCAATTTAGGATTATAGTTAGGACTCATATCCTATGTTTTTACATAGCTCTGAATATTCTCTTCACTTATTACAAAGGGTGTTATATATATATATATATATATATATATATATATATATATATATATATATATATATATATATATATATATTGTTTTTAAGTGTTTTCCGTTTCTTTTTATTTTGAATGCGCTGCTGTCAACTAAAGAATAGTGTACTTTTATGTATATATGTAAATAGTCCCTTGTCCTCCCTCTAGTTCACAAATAATTATACACTAGCTGCATAACTTTTTCCAGCTTAATTATTCTCTTAGACTCAAAATATTGCAAACATACTGTACATTGTTTTTCATTGTGCCGTGGTCCTTCATTACACTGTATTAACCACCCCCATACAGTGACTTGAAAAGAAGTCTGCAACTCAGGCCACTACAGTCCAGGATTTCAGTTTCTTTCTGCATAAGCTCAGGTGGAACAATCTGAATGAAACTGAGTATCTAAGATGTACTAAAGAAAAGAAAACCTGAACCCAGAGAAAGACTAAAATCTTGGACTGTTGGCTGCCTGGTAGGACTGAATTTCCCACTATTGGACTAGACTTTAATTATCTACAGTAGTTACAATCCCTTAGTGTGAGGTTGTCTAGCTAACAAGGCATTTTTGTGCGTACAGCATTAATGTAAAGCTGTTTAATTTCACACAATCTAAACCTCTGTAAGCATTGTATTATATCTGCTGGACCCTCCACAGAGTCTTCATTTAATTGGATGTGGTTATACTTTATTATGATTTGATTATTATTACGGTATCTTTTATTTGTATCGAGCCAACCTATTCCTTAGCGCTGTGCAAGGGATAAGAACAAGGGAAATTTAACAAATTCAGAGTTTAGTGATTACAGAACTCAAGGCACTCAGAGCATTAAGGTTGTATAAAAAATCATGAGCTTTCTTTTGTAGAAAAAGTAATGGGGTAAAATCACCATGGTAAACTTACAGTAAGTAAAATAGGCCTTTTTACTTAAAGCTCTGTACACACAGTCAATGAACACTGTAGTTTAATATTTAAATTACTAGTCATTTGCCCAGAATTATATTTCATGTCTCTTCCCCTCCCCCTCCCCTGTGTCTCTTACCCCTCTCCCTCCCCTGTGTTTCTTTCCCCCTCACCCCTGTGTTTCTTTCCCTCCTCCTCCCTCCCCTATGTCTTATTCCCCCTTCCTCCTCCCTTGTGTCTCTTTCCCCTCCTCTTCCCTTCCTCCCCTGTATCTCCCCCCTCCTCCCTCCCCTGTGTCTCTTTCCCCCTCACCCCTGTTTCTTTCCCTCCTCCTTCCTCCCCTATGTCTTATCCCCCTCCCTCCTCCCCTGTGTCTCCCCCCTCCTCCCTCCCCTGTGCCTCTCCACCCCCCTCCCCCCCAGCTTGCAATGCGCAGTGCGCATTTTTGGATATAGTCTCTGTAGTGTGCATGCGCTAGCCAGAGTTACACACTACGAAAACTATATTTGTGATGCCCTTTTAAAAAATGGCACTTGTTAATGGGCAAATGGCTCCAACTGCGAGTAACGTAAAACCTTACCACTTTATAAATAATTAGTAAAAAGAATAACAATAAGAATGTTTAAAAAAGGGAAAAAAATGAATTCCATTTTTATTCCATATATTGCTATACTGAATTAAGTCTGAGCTGCCATTTTGTTTTTCAGTTTAGATGTTACAAGTGTTAGAAACTGTTTCAACTTCCTTTATTGAATGTGCCAGGGATTTCGGTAGAATTAATACAAAAATCTCAGGAAATAAGCATATGAACCAATGCAGTGGCTGCCTCCAAGAATGAATAATTGCATATGATATTATAATGTAGTAACTGTATATAATATTATATTATAATAACTGTGTATAATATTGCATTGTTAAAGAAAGGCTGTTGTCCATTTTCCTCAAAACATCACATTTTAAATATATGACTATATTTCTCAGAAGGCCCTGTTGAATTTATTGAGGCAATATATATATCATTTCTTAACAACAAAGTCCCTCAAAAACTGAATAGGTTAATTAGAGATAGAAAAGCTAGCCATGGGTTATCAGTGGTCACCTTGGTGGCTCTGCTGCACATTACCATAGAGAGCAAGAACAACATCTCCAAGGCCACTGAACCTATTATTATCAAGCTGCCTCCATAGGACCTCAGGGCAGATTTTAATCAGACACTTTTGTGAGCTGCTGCAAACTTGCTGTGCTGATAAAACACTCAAAGTTATAGCTGCAAATCAGCTATTTCAAATCAGCCGGTATTGATTGAACAGGGTAGTAAATTGAATCTTGAACGCCGACCATAAAATTGAATATTTCTTGCAAAGATGTGGTTCCTAAAAATAGTGATTTTCTTTAGAAATAGAAAGTGTTTCTATAAAATGAAAACATTTGTACTTTATAGAATATTTCAGCTAGCGATGTACAACTATACAGTATATATATATATATATATATATATATATATATATACACACACAGTACATGACATACATATGATTAGCCACAATAGTTCAACTCATCACTACTAGAGCCATCTTAGGGCCTCATTCTATTATCGGCTGTAAAAAGGCCGTAAGGCTGCGATTCCTTGCGGGGGTTCCGTTATCTTGCAATTCAATTATACGGCCCCGCAAGGATCTCCTCTTACGGCCGGCCGTATATCTTGCAACCGGCCGTAAGCTCAGAAAACTTAAAACGCAAAAATAAATTCAAGTCGGCACTGTACAGCTCTGTAAATGCTAGGGATCATATTGGGGGACATGAGGATTAATAGCAATCCCCTCTCAAGTTTGCACATCAGCCCAAATCCGAGTTTACATTAACTGTTTATTTTCCGTCCGCAGCGTGGGCGGGTCTGAGGTGCTCCAAGCCCTCTGGACTTTTTACATGGATATGTGACATAAATTAAAAAATAATTTATTTTTGGATTTGAGTGTAGGGGAATGTTGTGCTATTTTTGCTAACACCTACAATCACTTTATAGTCTCCTATAGTGCAGGATGGCTTTATTTCGGCTTTATAATGTGCTTAATTGGTGCTAGCGGGACCTTTTTTCTGCAAGTAAGCTGCGGCTCGCTTTTAGCCTTGCAGAGAGGGTTCCCGGAGCAATAGAATAGCAACCAGGGCTTTCTTGCGGCCGAAACTCTTGCAGCCGTTTTAGATCAAAAGCTTTCCTCCGGCGCGAGCGGCCACAAGGGATAGCAAGGCGCCGGCCGCAAGCCTGCCGGAATCCCCGGCCGGAGGGGAATAGAATAGCCGAATAGCTTGCGGCCGGTCCTTGCGGCCCCGCATCTCCTACGGCCGATAGAATGAGGCCCTTAGTATTTACTAAGCCACCCTGCAATGGCCTAGTATGTCTCCTCCCAAAGGTGAAGCTACTGCAAAACATTAGGGCCCACAACCTTGTAGGAGCCCTCCTCTACTGGCAGAGTCTGGGGTGAAGGGTAATTTATTTGGGGAGAAGGGCAGATAATTGTTTTTATAGAATGGTTATCTGAACCCGCTAGATTTCACCAACCAGATCACACTTAATCTGACCAACCACATATTGTTTTCTCTTGTATAGAAAAATTGAAAGGGAGGGGCCCTAAATGATTTTGTACTAGCTCCCTCCACTCCCTAGCACATGCATACTTAATATATATATTATTTTAGATAAAGGACATGGAAGGTTTATAGATTTCACTAGGAATATAAATTCAGTTTTTTTTTCTGCCTAAAATCTTACAAATATTTCCAAATTAGTTTCTCCCCTCTGCAGTTTATGAAGACAGTGTACTTCTAAGTACAGGGTGTGCATTGACTCATAGTAATGAATCAGTGGCAACATTCTGCAACATGCTACTTGAGAGAGGTCACTGGCAGGCTAACTTGAAACACTTCACAGCCTGTATTCAGAAGCTACAGAGGGCAGACCCAAAAAGGGACAAGTTAAAGGATTTTAGGTGGATAAAAACAGAGCTTTTATGCACTTCTTAATAAAAATAAAGTACTTAAAAGTAAAGAGATACATAGGTACAGTGGATATAAAAAGTCTACACACCCCTGTTAAAATGTCAGGTTTCTGTGCTGTAAAAAAATGAGACAAAGATAAATAATTTCAGAACTTTTTCCACCTTTAATGTGACCTATAAACTGTACAACTCTATTGAAAAACAAACTGAAATCTTTTAGGTGGAGGGAATAAAAAAATGTGGTTGCATAAGTCTGCACACCCTCTTATAACTGGGGATGTAGCTGTGTTCAGAATTAAGCAATCACATTCCAAATCGTGTTAAATAGGAGTCAGCATACACCTGCCATCATTTAAAGTGCCTCTGATTAACCGCAAATAAAGTTCAGCTGCTTTAGTTGGCCTTTCCTGAAATGTTCTTAGTTGCATCCCACAGCAAAAGCCATGGTCCACAGAGAGCTTCCAAAGCATCAGAGGGATCTCATTGTTAAAAGTTATCAGTCAGGAGAAGGGTACAAAAGAATTTTCAAGGCATTAGATATACCATGGAACACAGTGAAGACAGTCATCATCAAATGGAGAAAATATGGCACAACAGGAACATTACCAAGAACTGGAGCTCCCTCCAAAATTGATGAAAAGAGGAGAAGAAAACTGGTCTGGGAGGCTACCAAGAGGCCTATAGCAACATTAAAGGAGCTGCTGGAATATCTGGCAAGTACTGGCTGTGTGGAACATGTGACAACAATCTCCCGCATTCTTCATATGTCTGGGCTATGGGGTAGAGTGGCAAGACGAAAGCCTTTTCTTACGAAGAAAAACATCCAAGCCAGGCTACATTTTGCAAAAACACATCTGAAGTCTCCCAAAAGCATGTGGCAAAAGGTGTTATGGTCTGATGAAACCAAGGTTGAACTTTTTGGCCACAATTCCAAAAGATATGTTTGGCGCAAAAACAACACTGCACATCACCAAAAGAACACCATACCCACAGTGAAGCATGGTGGTGGCAGCATCATGCTTTGGGGCCTTAGTTAAGATAGAGGGAATTATGAACAGTTCCAAACACCAGTCAATATTGGCACAAAACCTTCAGGCTTCTGCTAGAAAGCTGAACATGAAGAGGAACTTCATCTTTCAACAGAAGAGTGGGCAAATCTTGCCAAGTCAAAATGTGCCATGCTGATAGTCTCATACCCAAAAAGACTGAGTGCTGTAATCAAATCAAAAAGTGCTTCAACAACGTATTAGTTTAAGGGTGGGCATACTTATGCAACCATATTATTTTATTTTTTTATTTTTTCTTCCCTCTACCTAAAAGATTTCAGTTTGTTTTTCAATTGAGTTGTACAGTTTATAGGTCACATTAAAGGTGGAAAAAGTTCTGAAATGATTTATCTTTGTCTAATTTTTTTACAGCACAGAAACCTGACATTTTAACAGGGATGTGTAGACTTTTTATATCCACTGTATATTATATTCCTAGTAAAATCCAGAAAACTTCTATGCACCTTTAATCTCTGCTAAATTATTATATTGTTCATACACTCATATTTATAATTTAATACATACCAGCAAGTAAAAAAGTTCCAGCTTCTATTAAACTAGGAATCAGACTGTGTATAACAAATGTAAGATTTGCTTCTGATTCCCAGATGGGCACTATGTAACCTAAGCATTATTAATTATTAATGCAGTAATAATTTTCCTTTTTTGGTTTCTAAATGATTTATAATTATGGGAATAAGCACATTGTAAAGCATCAGACAACGTGTTAGCGACATACAACGTCAATTGTATAGGCTACAATATCTTAATAATTCTACCTATAAGTTAGATGTGGTTGTAACTTGTCTGTATACAACAACAAAAAAACATTTAAATAAGTTCTAAATCTTGTATTCTTTGCCACTTACTGAAATATGTTTAAGGAGGCAGGAAACTAGTATTTAAAAGAGTATATTTACATTGTTTATACCGCCGACCCGTTGGAAATCCAAACACTTGTAATCTGGCTCAAAGGAATTTTTGAGATGAGGTTATGAGAGAAGTGACTATGCTTAGGTCAGTAGAGGAGCAGCATTATGGAGAACATAAATCCAGATATTGGACAGTATGCTGTTGAGGAGAGGCATGCATTCCTACTTCAATGAACAGTTGGTGAGCCAAATGGGAAGCCTACTGACCTATGCTTATGTCACTAGAGAAGCAGCAAGGCTTGTACACTTCTCTTACCACTTCTGATAGCCTTTTTTCATTTTATATAAATTGTATTATTGATGAATGGCTAATTGAATCATCTAGTTCTTGTAGTTAGGGCATTACAGTGGCCCTTTAAGGATTTTAGTTGACATTAACAGTAATAAATATGCAACTTTTGTGTATCATGTGCAAGCAAATTAACCGTATCTGGTTAAAGCGATTATTCTAAAGGGATCATTCAGCTCACTACATGCATGCTAATTGATCATGGATATTTTAGCAGCTAGTGCTGGACAACATATTTTACAGGAATGGCTGTATATACAGTCCTTGAAATCTTAAAGGAGTACTGTAGTTCAAGAAAAACTGCACTTGTTTATGAAGTATGTAACAACGTAGCAACATTAGCACCTGTACAAGCCATGAGCATTTTTTTTTAAATATATGAATTTTTATTTATGGATATAGGATTCCATCTTGTGTTTCTATTTGAGAGCTGGAACATAAGGGTGTGTTTTTTTATCTATCAATAGAGGGAAGGGCTGTCAGATAACTGGGTCTGATAAAATAGACACCACATCCCTTCCCCCTTTCAGGACCAGAAGGAGAAAGTTTGCATGAACAGATTCAAGCACTGCTACCCAGAAATGTAAATGACCCTTTTCACACACAACTATCAAGGGTTCCTCCAGGGTCCAGCAGAGGCATTAAAATATAGTGTTCCCTGGGGAATTATGCTATTTGTCAAACTCACAGTTTTCAAACATATATTTAATTATATATTTAATGAGATCAGCAGAAAGACAATAAGGGGCAACGTTTTTGTAGGTGAGAAGAGAAGATAAGGCTAGATGTGTTGCTTTTGGGTGGAGAAATTGAGGAGAGACATGCATACCCATTTAAGTAAACAGTTTGGGCACCACATGGGAAGCCTACTGGTGTATGTGTACTTCAGAGAAGCGCAACCCCAAATAAACCAATGTAAGAAGTGGTAGGAAATTATATTTCTCAAAATGTATCACAGTGGGCCACATCTACTAACGGGAGTAGTGTTGTGGATGTCAAACCTTAGTACATATAACCCATAAGACAAAAAAGAATGGAGTTAATCTGCAACCAACCCTCAGTCTTTCAGCACATCAGGTGAGTTTTACTTTGTGTAATGAGAGAAGTCATATCTGGCTTGGCACTTCCTTGAGATTGGTCTCCCAGGGTTTACATTATACAATGTGAGTACAGCGCTTTTATGTATAAAGGTTCACACTTGTTCCTGATATATTTAAATCTTATTCACCAAGGAGAGGCATGACAAGTGATAAAGCCTCAAGGTGCAGCCTATTAGTTACTCATGGCTTATTGGGAGGGCTCGGGGCAAGGACAAACTTGTATACAAAGCCTTTTCTGGTTACTCACAACGACAGCTCTCACACCTTTTCTTTTGTCATTGAGACACTTTGTGATGTCAGAGTGTTTGAAGAAACACAATTTACAGTCATAGAAATGGCGTGTTGTGCTTAGATGCTCTCTATGTCCCTAAGGTAACTGATCATTTAAGCAAGCACAGACCATAATATAACAAGTTTCCATTACACTTGTATATCTTGTGAGACCTCACAAGGGATTGCATGCCAATATGGCACTAAGGAAGACTGCCAGCTCTCTGTTTTGTTACATGGGGAATATTATAAATCCTTATTAAAGGCAAGACAACACAGCCTGCAATAGCCTATAATGAAGACATATACTGTCTATTATGTACTCTCTCTCCCTCTCTCTCTTTCTCTCTCTCTCTCGCTGATACATATATGTGTAAATGACAAGTACATTGGAATAATAGTATGTACTGTATTACATTGTAATACAAGTATTACTGTATACCATTTTACTGGACTTATTTGTTTAGAAAGATTATTTATAGTTGTTAGCTTACAAAGGAGCACCCGTTTTAGGTGCATAAAATGTTGTACCTTTTTGTTTAATTGTACATTGTTGTTTGATTTAGAAGGGAGCACCAATCTAGGTTTTCATTATATATTTCTAAATTCAAGTGTGGGCAAAAACACAAGATAATCTGAAGGATATAACCACAGTTACATATTATTTAATTTAAAAGGTATATTAATACACCTATTTGTACATTTGCAAGTGTAAAACAGGTCAAAGAACCTGTTTCCAGATCACAATATCAGTTTCTATTTGGGTGGGGTTATGCAAACCCTCAAAGTGCTGATACATTCTATAGCATATGCATCACTTTCATGTATATATATTTACTACTTACTTGCCAGTCACGAATAACAGAATAATATTTTATTTTTCTGACCTCCCCCTCCCCTGTTACTCTTTCCCCCCTCTCCCTCCCCTGTGTCTCTTACCCCTCCCTCACCTTTGTCTGTTTGTCTGTTCCCCCCTCTCCCTCCCCTGTGTCTATTTCCCCCCTCTCCTTTCACTGCTTCCTCCCCTGTGTCTCTCCCCCTCCCTTTCCCCCCTATCCCTCCCCTGTGTCTCTTCCCCCCTCTCCCTACCTTGTGTCTATTTCCCCCATCTCCCTCCCTTGTGTCTCTTTCCCCTTTCTCCCTTTCTGTGTCTCCTTCCCCCCATCTCCTTCTCCTGTGTCTCCTTCCCCTCCCTCTTCTTTCTCTGTGCATTTTTTCAAGATATATTTATATATATATATATATATATATATATATATATATATATATATATATATAGAGAGAGAGAGAGAGAGAGAGAGAGCGAGAGAGAGAGCTCTTTATTGTAAACATTATTTCTCAAAATACTGTCAAACTTGCAGAGATTTCACAAGTAAAACAATAATACACTATCTCATAGTCAATATAACTCCACTCCCTTGGTTAATATTATAGAGACTTTACCAGGACTGGGTGCTAATGTATGGTAATAGCATTGAACCAAAAAATCACCTGAAAATCACCTAATCGAGAGAAAAAATGGCCGCCGAACAAAACGAAAACGAGGCTAAAGGACCCTAAACACACAAAACAGCACCATAAACACGCAAAACACCACCAAACAGCTACGGATATTCCAAAAAAGTCGGACAACATCCAAAACGAAGGACGCTAAATCAGCCACAGCCGCATACCACACATTAGCCACCATTTTAAAACAATAACTTATATAATGCGGAAGTACACAGCTACGCTAACGGATTTGTCTCGCGCACACACACTATTACACTCCACACATTCATCACGCTTACACAGCAGCTCCACACTACTAATGCTGCAGCAACATCAAAACAGATTGCCAGCTCTTCAACAGAATGCTTCCTGCATATATTACTTCAAAATAGGTAAAGTATATTACTTTATTAATCTATTATTTATTTTATTATACACCAAACAGCATTAGCTCACTTACCATTTCATTGCAGTCATTTTTTGACGGGCAATTCGCTAGTTCTTCTTATAAATACAAGGTATTAAATCAATGCTTCTGCCTATCACAGCCACAGAATTATTATGTCACTAGCGAATTGCCCGTCAAAAAATGACGGTCATAAAATTGAAAGTCAGGTAATGCTGTTTGCCACACAAAGTAAGTCTTTCAGTCGTCTGAGTACCTTTGTCGCTCATTGCGAGCCTCTCCCCTGGTGTACTTTTGCTCCTGCTGTTTTTTAATGATAATTAATGAATTAATACAATCATAAATGAATATTGTAACAGAATCATTGATGGAGTGTACGTGGGAGAGAAACTGAGCAAAGCCCTGTGTCCACTAAGGGAAGAAAGGGTTACCACAGCAGGCTAATCAAGCAGACCCAGCTGGGTTCCACCTTTAAAGGTCTGATTAGCACCCAGCTGAGGGAAAGAGCTCAGTCTGAGCTGGACAGAGGACGCCAGAGCCTGCTGTGGAAATCCCCTGCTACAAGGGAGACTTGATATCCAGTAAGCTTTTGTTTGGACTTTTGTTTTGTGTGGACTTTATCTTGCATAGTGAGGGAACTACAGCCAAGAGTAAAGTCTGTGCGTCTATTAGAAGCTAGGATTTTGTTTTGCACCATTTATGTTGTTTTGCTACACTCGAATAAATACTGCTGATATTTTAAAAAGGGCTCCTGAGTACTCCATTGTGGTGCCGGATACAAGGGCACGAACCCTGAGTGTGACAGCAGCGTTATCACATATGGTGGCAGTGGTGGGATCTAGACAATGGAGGAACTAGTGAAGGCCCTAATACAAACCACTGCATGCCAGCAGGAGACTACTCAGCAGTTACTGAGACAGCAGGCCCAGGCAGCACAAGTCCTGGCGGAACAACAGGCCCAAGCTGCAGAAGACCGAAAGCTGCAGCGGGAAACAAACCAAATCTTACTTGCCCAGCTACAGCACCTGATACCTGCAAAACCTATCCTGATGCTGGAAACCAGTGGAAACATCAACCCAAATCGGTTTCTACAGAAAATGAACCCGGATAAAGATGTGGAAGCACTTCTCCTGACTTTTGAAAGAATTGCTGTCAGAGAAGCGTGGCCCCTAAGACACTGGGGACGGGATAGTTGCTCCGTAACCAGAAGCGTTAGGGCACAGAGATTCCACACATGCCAGCACCTGGTATATGCTAATGACGCGGCTCGCATGTGACGTCACATGCGCGCCGGGGTCAAGACTGAGCAGAGGCCGGAGAAGAAGCAGGTAAGTGAGGGGGAAGTATTTAGAGGGGAGACAGTGAGGAGGGGGTTGAGGAGGGGGTTGATGAGGAGGAGGGGGGATGAGGTTGAGGGGGGTTGAGGAGGGGGTTGATGAGGAGGGGGGGTGAGGAGGGGGTTGATGAGGAGGAGGGAGGTTGAGGTTGAGGATGGAGGTTGAGGATTGGCGCTTGAGGATGGGGGGTTGAGGAGGGGGTTGAGTTTGAGGGGGGGTGAGGAGGGGGTTGAGGATGGGGGGGGTTGAGGATGGGCGGTTTAGGGAGGAAGATGGGGGGTTGAGGGGGGAGGATGAGGATGGGGGGTTGAGGAGTGAGGTTGAGGGGGGGGTTGAGGAGGGAGGATGAGGAGGGGGTTGAGGATGAGGAGGGAGGTTGAGGATGGGTTTGAGGATGAGGAGGGAGGTTGAGGATGAGGAGGGAGGTTAAGGTTATGGAGGGGGGTTGAGGTTGAGGAGGGGGTTGAGGATGGAGGGGTTGAGGATGAGGGGGGAGGTTGAGGATGAGGAGTGGGGTTGAGGAGGGAGGTTGAGAATGAGGAGGGGGGTTGAGGGGGGTGATAAGGGAGGGGGAAGAGACACAGGGAAGGGA
The DNA here is from genome assembly GCA_027410445.1 of Discoglossus pictus. Taxonomy (NCBI): domain Eukaryota; kingdom Metazoa; phylum Chordata; class Amphibia; order Anura; family Alytidae; genus Discoglossus; species Discoglossus pictus. The sequence goes on along the minus strand of CM050163.1, from coordinate 312,108,264 downwards.
GAGGGGAGAAGAGACATGGGAGAGAGAGGGGGGACACAGGGGGCAGCACATTTCCCACCCTCGGCTTATACTCGAGTCTTTACCCAGTATTTTGTGGTAAAATAGGTGCCTCCGCTTATACTCGGGTCGGCTTATACTCGAGTATATACGGTACTTCTATCCTATTTGCTCTTTGCAGTCAGAGAGGTCCCACAAGCCTCCACAGGGTTTTCACCTTTCCAACTCCTCTATGGTTGCCATCCCAGAGGCATACTGGACATACTGCGAGAAGAATGGGAAGAACAAACCGTGCCTGGTGAGAATATCATAGAGTATATCAGGAAAATGAGGGAAAGAATCTCCCAAGTTGGCCCCCTGGTACGAGAGCACATGGAAAAAGTCCAACAACATCAGGGAACATATTACAACCACACAGCACAGGTGAGGAAGTTCCAACCGGGAGACAAAGTACTAGTTCTAGTACCCACGGCCGAAAGCAAACTACTGGCCAGATGGCAAGGCCCTTACGAAATTATTGAGGCCATAGGAGATGTGGCTATAAAGTGAGGCAAACAGAGCGACGAAGAACAGAGCAAATATACCACGTAAACCTGCTAAAGCCTTGCAGAGAGCAGATAGTAGAGGTAAATATTGCTTGTCTTGATGAAGAGTTGGATGATGTCGGAGAAACTATTCCGAGCACAGAGGCAATGCAAGTAGAAGCATTTGTGTCACAGGATCTGTGCCCTGAACAGAAGGAGGAAACTTACAAAGTTGTAAACCGAAACAGGGATGTCTTCTCTGCAGAACCAGGTGGCACCACCGCTATTTAGCACAACATCATCACTAAGCCTGGGATCAGGGTAAGGATGAAACCCTATCCGAGGCTAAAAGATAAGAAATAAGAGCAGAAGTGAAAAAGATGCTAGATCTTGGGGTTATTGAAGAATCCCAAAGTGAATGGTGTAATCCTATTGGAATGGTCCCAAAGCCTGACGGCACCATTAGATTCTGCAGCGACTTCAGCAAATTAAACTCTGTATCTGAGTTTGACGCATATCCCATACCTAGAGTGGATGAGTTGATAGAGCGGCTTGGGAAAGCAAGATTTTTAACGACCCTGGAGCTGACAAAAGGATATTGGCAAATTCCGTTGACACAAGCAGCAAAAGAAAAAACTGCCTTTTTGACTCCAGATGAGCTCTTCCAATATAAAGTACTACCATTTGGACTCCATGGAGCTCCAGCCACCTTCTAGAGACTGATGGACAGGTTATGACGTGAACATTCGGAATATGCTGCTGCATATTTAGATGACATAGTAATCTATACCACAGATTGGGAGACACATCTTCCAAAGGTGGAGTCTGTATTAGAAACCCTAAGACGGGTAAACCTTACAGTGAACCCTGCGAAATGTGCCATTGGACTTAGTGAAGCCAAATATCTGGGTTACACTGTTGGACGAGGAATGGTCAAGCCGCAGCTCAACAAAGTGAAAGCAATCCAAAACTGGCCTCGCCCACTGAGAAAGAAGCAAGTAAGGGCCTTTCTGGGAATCGTGGGCTATTACAGGAGGTTTATCCCACATTTCTCCACAAGAGCCACCCCGCTGACAGAACTCACTAAGAATAAGGCACCTTACGTAGTCAAGTGGAACAAGGCCACTGAGGAAGCTTTCGAGGACCTAAAGACTAAACTGTGTCAAGGTCCCGTGTTAATAGCCCCTGATTTCAAAAAGGAATTTATCCTACAAACAGATGCTTCAGGAGTAGGACTGGGGGCCATATTGTCCCAGGAGGTGAATGGGGAAGAACACCCCAACTTGTTCCTTAGCCCCAAGTTGATGCCACGGGAACAGAAATATTCTGTGGTAGAGCAAGAATGCCTGGCCATAAAATGGGCCACTGAAGCCCTCCGGTATTACCTATTGGGAAGAAGGTTCACCTTGGTCTCGGACCATGCCCCTTTACAGTGGATGCACCAGCACAAGGAGAAAAATAGCCGCGTGACGAGATGGTTCCTGTCCCTCCAACCGTTCGACCTTCAGGGCAATGCAGAAGGCCTATCCCGCATACACTGCCTCACGGCGTGGGCCGCTCGGACCCCATAGTGTCGAGCTGTGGAGGGGGATATGTAACAGAATCATTGATGGAGTGTACAAGGGAGAGAGACTGAGCAGAGCCCTGTGTCCACTAAGGGAAGAAGGGATTAACACAGCAGGCTAATCAAGCAGGCCCAGCTGGGTTCCACCTTTAAAGGTCTGATTAGCACCCAGCTGAGGGAAAGAGCTCAGTCTGAGCTGGACAGAGGATGCCAGAGCCTGCTGTGGAAATCCCCTGCTACAAGGGAGACTTGATATCCAGTAAGCTTTTGTTTGGACTTTTGTTTTGTGTGGACTTTATCTTGCATAGTGAGGGAACTACAGCCAAGAGTAAAGTCAGTGCTTCTATTAGAAGCTAGGATTTTGTTTTGCACCATTTATGTTTTGCTACACTCAAATTAATACTGCTGATATTTTAAAAAGGGTTTCTGAGTACTCCATTGTGGTGCCGGATACAAGGGCACGAACCCTGAGTGTGACAGCAACGTTATCACAATATACTTTACCTATTTGTAATGAATATATGCATCAAGCAATATCCTGAAGAGATTTGATGTTCCTGCAGCATACAATGTACATTTGCACTCTTGCTGAGCTGAGGTGTAAGTGTCAGCAATGTGTGAAATGTGTAGTATAAGTAGGCTGCGTGTGTGAGAGCAAACAGTTTGTTTAGGTGTGTAATTCTGCAGTTTGTAATGGTAATGTTATTAGTTGCAAGTTAGTGGTGTAAAATGGCGGCGATTCTGTATGTGTTAGGCAGGTGTGAAACATTTTGCATCCTCCCTAATAGTGTATTTTATACCTCGTATAGGCTTGTGTAGATGTGTAGGCTATGTGTCTGTCGTTTTTTTTGCGTGTTTATGTTTATTGGTCGTGTAGCCTGTGTAGTATGAGTAGGCTACGTGCACAAGCGCAAACCGTTTGTTTAGCTGTGTAATTCTGCAGTTTGTAATGGTAATGTTATTAGTTTGCAGTTAGTGTAGTAAAATGGTGGTGATTGTGTATGTGTTACGCGGGTGTGGAACATTTTGCATCCTTCCTAATAGTGTCTTGTGTATGTGTCTGCCGTGTTTTTGCGTGTTTATAAGTCCAGTAGCCTCGTTTTTGTTTTTTCGTCCGCCATTTTTTTTGTCGCTTAGGCGATTTTCGTGTTTGGAAACTCAGCAAATTGTGGTTCAATTGTCGTACAACCTGACTCCCAGACGTCGTGGCTGCCCCCCGTGCTGTGAGTGATGTTTTTTTTTAATTTTTGTTAATTTTGATGGTGTTGTTGTTTTTGTATGTGCGCGGTTCGGCGGTTAACTTCGTATTTTTTGGACCTCATATTTGTTTTTTTTTATAAGTGCCGTGGGTGGTATTTTTTTTTTTTTGTGTAAGTCTCGCTTTCCTTGTTGCAAGTATTACGGGCCGTAATTTTTTGAGGCGATTTTTTTCAAACTGCTACGGGTCTCGCATTCTGAATTGTGTAATTGAGTTTTGTGTTGATGTGTAGTTCTGCGGGTCATAGGGATGAGCACCTACTGCACTCATCTCCACCAGCGCAGTGAGCGCCTTTGGCGCTCCCTGCCTAAGTCGTGCGGGGTCGTAGGGATGAGCACCTACGGCGCTCATCTTCACCAGCCCAATGAGCTCCTTTGGCGCTCCCTGTCTAAGTCATACAGGGTCGTAGGGATGAGCGCCTATGCCGCTCATCTCCACCAGCGCAAGGAGCGCCTTAAGCGCTCCTTGCCAGCAACTGCGGCCTTCGCAAGCGTTAGCAACAACCCGTATTGCTGAGAACTATGTACGTGATATGTTCCATTGTTCCACTTGTTTATTTACCTGAAGTTTAATAATATATCAGACAGATTAATTACATCCTGTAATATTGAAACAGAGCACATGTTTTTATCTAAACTTGATTATTTGTTACATCATAGTCTGAGCTTGACTTTACCTAAGGTTTAATTTATGCTAGCTTTCAAGTAACCTATACAAGACAACAATATATGTGGTCAATCAGATATAGGGTGATCTGGTTGGTCAAATCTAGGAGGATCAGATAACCTTTCTATAAAAAGTTATCTACTCTTCTAAATTAAGAGTTCCCCTTTACCCCAGGTTCTGCCAGTAGTGGAGGGCTTCTACAAGGTTGTGGCTGCAGTGTTTTGCAGTAGTTACACCTCTGGAAAGAGACGTACTAGGCCATTAAGGGTGGCTTAGTAAATACTAGGATGGTTCTAGTAGTGATGAGTCGACCTATTGTGGCTGATTGCACCTATTATAAATCTCCTCATATCTATGTCATGTAGATAAATATGATAGTACATCGCTAGCAGAAATATTCTATAAAGTAAAAAAATATTCATGTTATAGAAACACTTTGTATTTCTAAAGAAATTCACTATTTTTAAGAACCACATCTTTGCAAGAAATATTCAGTTTTATTGTCAGCTTTCAAGATTCAATTTGGAAGCCTGTTCAATCCATACCGGCTGATTTGAAATTATCTATCTATCTAAAACTATCTATTACACCAAACATCACTCTCTATCACACTTAAATGTGAGTTTTATGACACTATATTAATTTTATAAATTGCAAGCAATGGCAAAAATGTTAAATATGTAAAAATATATTTTTTATTGTACTATTAAAACATAAAAAAAATATGACAATACAGTATACTGTCTACACCAGTGGCCTGTCTTTCGCGCCCTAGAGACCAGCACGCCATCATCAGGGCGCCGAGAACTACACTCTGATGACGCTCTGCGCTCCAGCCTGCATCACAACTGCCCCATCTCATATTTACTGGACCTGTTTGCTGGAGGCTGCCAAGGTGAGGGGCTGACAGTGTGCCATGTGGGACTGGCATGTGTCACTAGGAGCATATTGTATGTAATGTCATTGTGTGCATGTGTCACTAGGAACATATTGTATGTAATGTCACTGTCATTGTGTGCATGTGTCACTAGGAACATGTTGCATTGCATGTTTATCACTACTTACATGATAAACATGCAATGCAACATGCACCTAATGACACATGCACACAATGCCTGGCCCATATGGCACACTGTGAGACCCTTACCTTGCCAAGCAGGTCCAATAAATATGAGATGGTGGCGCTCGCGCATGAGAAGCCTCTGTGGCAGATGGGATGCAGGCTGGAGCACCGAGCATCATCAGGGCAGCGCGCAAAGGTCGGTGTGCCGTCTACACCTACTGCACTAGATGACTCATACTTTTAGGAATATATTACGGAGCAGGGTAGATTGCATCTTGAGTTTTGTTACAACTCATTGGTTGCTGAAGAATACAAAATGATTATATTATTTTGTGTTTTTAAAAAAAAAAAACTTTTTAACCTCTGTTCTTTTTTAGGGTTGGAGACAACAAATTAGCTAAATGCTGATAAACTAAAAAAAGTTTAACTCTGAATAATGTTCTTTGAATGATTGTATAGAAATTGTATTAGTGCTTTTGTTTTATCAAGCTGCAGGACAATGTATTTTACTTGGAGGGCTGCATGATCAACCCTAGTATCAGTAAAGGTTCAGGACAATGTATTTAACTTGGTTGTTGTATAAAATGGGAGAGCGATAGGTATATTAAATGACCACTGTAATGCCATAACAAGAGGAGCTTGTTGTTTTAATTATGCTTGTTATATTGTTGTCATTGTTGTTTAGTCATTCAGTTGTGTGTGACCCTATGGACTGGAGCATGCCAGGCACATCTTATGTCAGCTTGTGCTTATACATATGGTTTTCTTGGTAAAGATATTGAAGCAGGTTGGTAGTTCCTTCTCCAGTGGACGGCAATTTGTCTGAGCTCTCTGCTATGACCTGCCCATCTTGGGTGACCCTACATGAAATAACTTATAAATTCATTGTGGCACACAATCACCTTCACCACAACAAGATTGCAATCTTGAAGTATCAATATTGAATATTAAATTAACTTTTCAACTTAAGTTGCCCTGAGACTTCACATGCTGATAACAAGTGACATATTCTACTGTGTTATAGGTAGTTTCAATTAAACTGAAATATATGCAAATATAAAATAATGTTATCCGTGATATATCAGTCTGCAAAAATATACTCTTCTCACAGGACCGATTTTTTTAAAATGAGGATGAATTCCTTTCATTAAAACAGTAATGCAATATAAAAAACAAGGAAAGAGGTTCCAGTTAACAATTAACTGAATGGGTGATGGGATTACAGCAGGAAAGCTGCACCAACCTAAAGCCACTTTACATCATGGGTGGTTAATAGGGGGACCTGATATATCTCTTCTATTATTATTATCAATTATTTGTAATGTGCCAACATAGGACCCTATTAAATTGCTACGATTGTAAAAATTGTAGCTCATAAAGGAGCCCACAAGAGTTACGGATATTAAATTGGCCTCTTTCAGTTACCCGCAAACAATCTGCGGGTTACAGGTGGAAAAACCCTATGGGCCGTGCAAATCTGCACTCCGTCCCAGCTAAGCCTTTGATCTGTCAAACCCGTAAATGTTATAATCGCAAATCACTATTAAATTGCTATGAATGGATCCAAAAATCCTACAGATACTAGAGAGGACGTGCAAGGGGGTTAAAGTCCTGTCCATGGCACTGTAAAAGCAAATATAAACACAATACTATATTTAAAATTAAAGGGAAATTGATGTAAGGTATTAATATTAATAGCACAATATTCCCAAGCCTACTTTATGTTTATTTTTCATGTTATATCGATCCCGGCAAACAATGTGTTAGTACATATAATAGAACTCGCATTGACTAGAATATGAGATTTATTGATTATTTCATATTGCATTATTTCTGGAATGCGGGTCTGATTGCTTTTCCAACTTCACAACCGCAGGGTATTGAAATGTAACCTCCATGTTTTAGTGACGTAATGATGACAGTCTCTTTTACAATTGGCTCTGTCTAAACCCGTAATGAGTTTGACTAATTGATCATGTTCACGGCGGCAAATGGAAGCATGGTTTATGGATTTAGATGTTGGCCACGTATGTTGTGGGCTTGTCTAATTTAATCACTGTGTAACTCCGCCAGAGCTGCTGCGGGCTTTGAATTTAATAGGGCCCATATTCTGTAGCACTATACAGGGGTTACGTACAAGGCAAAAACAATACTAACACATAGCAAAGAATGGTGGACCCTGTGTTTGAGCTTAAAATCAAATGTACATAAGCCCTTATTCAATTGTATGCCCACAGTTATACAGGCTCTAAGTCTGCAGGCTTTGCTACAGATACAGAGCGATTCAATTGAACAAGCCTGCAATTTAAGGGCCGAAAGCTTAAACCGTAAACCATGCAATTGTAAGTAGCATTGCAGAGAGTGATCATGATCAATTAAGGAAGGCCGTAACTACCAATTTAGAAACAGCCAATAGTAAATGAGACCGTCATCATGACATCAGTAAAACATGGAGGTTAAATGTCAATCAATTAGCATTGAGAGGTCCGATATGCAATCAGACTGGCAATCCGGCAATGTACAAAATAATAAAATGAATGAAGGAAATGTTCGAGTCCATGTGGGTGGCCTCATATGTACTAACTCCTTGATTCCTGGGATCAATATAACATGAAAATAAAACATAAAAAAAGAATAGGAGTGTACTCACTTTTGTTGCCAACGGTTTAGACATGATGGCTGTGTGTTGAGCTATATTGAGAGGACAGCAAATTTACACTGTTATACAGGCTGTACACTTACTACTTTACATTGTAGCAGAGTGTCACATGAAAAGATATAATAAAGTATTTACAAAAATGTGATGGGCGCACTCACTTTTGTGAGATACTGTATTTGCATATCGTGAGTATGTAGTGCAGACATTGACATATTATCACGTAGGTTTCCACCATGGTTAATCTTGGTCTAAATTAATTGTCTACCCTTGGTAAAGTGTCAGTTAAGGTTACAACTGTTTATTGTCACCATCATTAATAAAGTGTTGGAAGATATTATTCTAATAGATATCTTGGACTAAAAGATTAATGAGTCTCAAGAGTGCTTACTAATCATTATATATCTCATAACATTTTCCTACTCACTTTTCTAACATTTAATTGTGTTCAATTCAATTTGCAGATATTGGGGATGCTTAGATAAGTCTGATATAAAATAGAAAAGGTGCAATATAATGAAATTAACCTTATTCATTCATCCTGCAAGCTGTTTAACAATTCCAAACAGATGGACACTTGCACAAGGATCATAAAATATGAATGGTGAATTGACAGGAATGCTTATCCATCTTTCAGGGATGTTGCTATGGTTGCTAGGACTGAGTTTAGTCAACCATAGATGTAAAGTGGAGTCAGGTGTAGATCAGTAAGATGGGGGTAAGCTGAGATCTCTGGATAGGGGTAACCGATCTTAGAATTAAAAGACAATTTTTTTCAACAGTGTTTTGTATCAAAACATAAGGGGAAATGAATGATTAGTAAGAATAAATAGTTTCATTGTCCTGAGATATAATGATATTCTTGAATACTCTAGAATTTGAAAAATATTTGTTAAAACTAAGTTGGTATTTGCCGGTTGTAAACACATCCTCCTCCTGACTAGTATACATTTGTTGGAGTAAGTATGTCAAATTGGTTGTCTGGGGTACCATGGGCCATAAATTTGAGCATATCCCCCACAATTTTAGTCTTAATAACCTGAAACCTTCACCACTTTAAGGATGATTGTGACCTTTAATTTTTGCTAAAATAATGCCCTTTTAATTATTTATGAGTATGCCTATTTTTCTGTGTTCAGGGGAACCCTAATGTTCTCTTTTATGTGACAAGTCAATAATCTTAAAATATTTCTTTCTGGGGCAAGTTTTATGTTGTCTTTAGAAAGGTGTGAATTGTGGCACAAATTCACATTCTATATAGGAAGTGGGACTTTTATACTGCAGGAAACCACGCTATGTCTGTAACCTACTGCACTTTTATCCTAACATATGGTTAGCTACCATTGGTAAGAGTTTCTGGATTTATCTCTGTATGTATGTATGTATGTATGTATGTATGTATGTATATATTTATTAGGCTACTAATACACTATACACTATGGGCCTCATTCAAATGCGATTTGACCAATTGAAGAGGACTCTATATAAGCAAATAGCATATTTTTTACAGAAGTTTTTAGTTAGTGATCTTCTATCCAAAAGCAAGGTCTTCATTAACTAAAAACTTCTGTTAAAAAATATGCTCTGTGCTTATATAGCGCCCCATTCAATTGGCCAAATAGCATTTGAATGAGGCCCTATATATGTAATGTTTAACTCTTGTGCGATATTAACCATATTGAAATGTCAGTCTTGGCAGGGGCAGAGCTAGTGAATGGAGGGTCCAGGTGCAAAATAATTTGGAGGTCCCCTTTGCTCTCTCTTTAAACCCCATAGGATTCAATAAAAAAAACAATATATATATATATATATATATATATATTAGTTTCTTAAAGGAGGGCAGATATTATTTTTATAGTGATGTGACCAACTATATATATATATATAGTTGGTCACATCACTATAAAAATAATATCTGCCCTCCTTTAATAAACTAAGACAAAGGCAGATAGCAGAGGCCCCCCATCATGAGATGGGCCCTGGTACTTTCCACCTACCACACTGACAGTACCTCCAGTACTATTGCAGCTTTTTAAGTATTTACATAATAATAAATAATAGTACTTGCCTTTGTAAATTTAACACAAATAGAATCCTTAATAATTTAGTATCAGACTGTCTTCACATGGCCTCATCTTGTTTTATTTGAACTGACTTCAAACATAGAAACTGGCACATATACTTACATTGATTGTGATATTTGGATGTAGTATGCCCAAGATCCAAGTTATATCTGTCATCTATTGCCTTTATAAAACCTCAAAACCAGTTATATTGATTTTTTTTTATTGATAAAAGTCAAGATTCTGAAACACAGTATTCTTCCTATCTCTTATAGAATGATTGTATTTGAGCAATTGATTTGGGGCAATTTAAGTACTCAAATTTCTGCCTCAAACCTTGATTAAATATAACCGTAGTAGGTCAAATAATAAGATAATATAATTTAGTAGCAGAACACACTTACACTGTTACCACCGTTACATGGCTTTGCCAAGCTCTGTTAAAACTGCTACTTAAACTTTACCTTAGGCATTAGACCTCACCCTATAATATCCCAAGACTTTGATTACATGACTCCTGCTAGATCGCATTTGCTTTGTGGGCATTTTTACAAGCAAGTTTGGGGAGATACCAGCAAAAAAACAAACAAACATGTAAACGACTCTCTTTCTCTCTCTCTCTCTGTCAGCTAGGGTGGGGCATCAAACCTCCCCACATACCTTATTTACCCAAACTTTCCCTTATCCACCCATAGGGGTCTCTATGGATCCATGTGTATACTATCCTATATATTGGTGGATATGGACCCACAAGGGCCCTATGTCTAGCTCTATGAGTATTCCTGTTGACACCCATGGTCAAAAAAACACCATGGGGGGTCATTCTGGACAGCCATGGTAACTAATAATACCCCTGAGCATGGGAGTTCCTATGGACACCTATGGCCACTAACAATAACTTGTTCCATGGGGGACACTGTGGAGCCCCATGGCAAGTAGCAATACCCCCTACCATGGGGGTCCCTAAGGACCTCTGTGGCACCTTTATGGTTAAGGTACCATGGTGTTCCATATGGAGGTTATTGTTAGTAGCCATGGGGGTCAATAGGGACCCATGGCTCTCCCTAGGGAACCCCATTTGGGATAAGGAGTATGGGATCCATTGGATCCCCCCATGGGGTTTAGGGCTTAAGTAGGGTGAGTGGGAGATAATTGTTTACTCTAGCCCACACTGACTATTAAGTGCTTGGGTCGGCCTAGGTAGAAGGGATTAGCAGCTCCCACTGAAAAGTACCATAGAGGGTTTGACAAACCCAAAACTTTATCTAATTTAGTGGGTGAGGAGGGGACATTGACCGAGGATGACATAAGCCTCTCCATTATTTTTTTTATTTAATACTAACCCCTTATATGTCATTTGCTGCAAAGAAGAATAGTAATAGGGAGGATCCTTTCTTGCAAAGGGTTATATATTAGGGTTTTTTATAGGCAGAATGTAATAGCTATCTTATATTTTACGTGTGCTTTTTGCACATAAAAAAATAGCTGGGGCAATATAATCAAGGCCTTAGTTTCTAAATGCAGCAATATTATGCCACCATAATATAGAGAATAATGTTAGCACTTGTGGGAAATTGCCCCTTCTTACTGCACATTGTATGTACCTATTTATAACCACTATTAATACACTGTATATTTCCATGGATGATGCTGAAGGGTCCGTAGGCCTCCCCAGGCTTGCCTGGGGTTGGAGAGAGGGACCACTTGACCTGGCGGGACAGAGTATGTGCGGGTGGTGGCTAGCTGGGGGAGGTGGAGCCATTAATAGGCTGTTGGCGCCATTTTCCGCCATTATGCCCCCAGCTAGACATCTGAACGGACGGGCTTGTGGTTTTCCCTTACTACCCTATTCCTTGCCTTCACTTTCTCCTTTCCCCTTTCCCCTTTCCTCTTTCATGTCCCCTTCTCCTTCTCCTTCCCCTTCTCCCGTCCCCTTCCCCTTCTTCTTCTCCTCCCCATATTCAGGCTTTGCATGGTTGCCAGTGTAGGAGGCCGTAAGCCTATATGTAGTCATGTTAGGTCAGCAGGTGCTGCGTTGGGATGGCTTTGGGAGGTCATCCGGCAAGGAGAGTTTACAACCAGGTTGCCTAGGAGGGTGTGTTAATCCCAACTTTATATGGATCTGGCCATCAGGGACAGAATTATTATAATTGGGTATAAAATAACCTGGTGCTATTATAGGGTAGTGTATGAGGTAGTAGTATGAATGATAGTACTGGGAACGGTATGCTGTGTGCAGTTTGTAGAACGATCTGGCTATCCACACTAGTATAGCTGCCAGGGAATCCCGGTTCATCAGAGCTATGGGTTACGTAGAGGTAGACAGGGCTATATGACGCACAAACAGACATGGTATTATACATTCTCTTAAGCATGGGACCAGGGGCGGTCAAAAAGTGCGTGCCCAGTTTTGGATGATGCTCTACCCTCATTGAATTTAAGCATTGTGAGCATTGCGGGATGTTGCTAACGCTTGCGGGCTCTCGCAGCGAGCATGCGGCAACTGCGGCTCTAGCAAAGCAAGGGCCGCAGTTGCTGGCAAGGAATGCCAAAGGCTCTCTTTGCACTGGTAGAGATGAGCGCCGTAGGCAGTGAGCGCTGAAGGCGCTCATTGCGCTGGTGGAGATGAGCGTCGTTGGTGCTCATCCGTACGACCCTGCACGACTTAGGCAGTGACCGCCAAAGGTGGAGATGAGCGTCGTAGGCGATCATCCCTAAGACCAGCGGGACTACAGATCAACAGAAATCTCAATTATCCAATTCACAGTGAGAGCCCTGTAGCAGTTTGAAAAAAATTGCGTCTAAAAATTCCGGCCCGTAATACTTTAAAAAGGAAAGTGGGACAGAAAAAAGTAAGTAACGGCCGATCCGCGCACATCCAAAAACACAAAAAATAAAAAAACATAAAAAAATCACACACAGCACGAGGGGACAGCCAGGATGTCTGGGAGTGAGGTTCCACGCGACTTTAAACAGAATTTGGTGAGTTTCGGCACTCTAAAATCGCCTAAGCAACATTAAAAATGGAGGCCGAAAAAACCCGAAAATGAGGCTGCACGACCCGTAACCACGCAAAGCACCGCCAGGCACATACGACTTTTACCCAGGAACGTACAAGGTACAAAATACACTATTAGGAAGGACGGAAAATGCTTGAGACCCACATAACACATACACACTCGCCGCCCTTTTACAACACTAACTTGCAACTAATAACATTACAAATCTAAAATGCCGCTTTACACAACTAAACAAACGGTTTAGCCTCGCGCACACAGCCTATTTACACTGCACACCTGCCACATTACTGACACTTACACCTCAGGTCAGCAAGAGTCTAAATGTACATTGTAAGCTGCAGGAAAAACAACAGCGATTGTTAGTTCTATAGGATATTGATTGCTGGATATATTAATTAGAAATAGGTAAAGTATATTAATTTATTATTTAATTCATTAAAATAAAATATATATATATATATATATATATATATATAAAAATAGCGCTCAGCTCGGGGCTCACAATCAGCGCACAGGGTTCTTGGAGGACAAATGTACACGACGGGAGAGGCTTGCATTGAGCGCCGAATGCGCACATTGCACCTTGTGTGTCCATACTTGCCTTCCCCTTTAATAAACTAAGAGGAATGCAGATAGCAGAGGCCCCCTATCATGAGATGGGCCCTGGTATCTTGCACCTACTACACTGAAAGTACCTTCACTACTATTGCAGTTATTTAAGTATTTACATAATAATAAATAATAATAGTAAGCCTTGGTCAAATAAAAAAGAAATAGGAAATAGAATCCTAAATAATTTAGTATCAGACTGTCTTCACATGGTCTCATCACATTTTTTTATTTTATTTAACTGGCACATATACTTATACATACATTGATTGTGATATTTGGATGTAGTATGCCCAAGATCCAAGTTATATCTGTCATCTATTGCGTTTATAATACCACAAAGCCAGTCAGAGTCTCAGTCTCTCTCTCTCTCTCTTTCTCTCTCTCTCTTTCTCTCTTTCTCTCTCTCTCTTTCTCTCTCTCTCTTTCTCTCTCTCTCTCTCTTTCTCTTTCTCTCTTTCTCTCTCTCTCTCTTTCTCTCTCTCTCTCTTTCTCTCTCTCTCTCTTTCTCTCTTTCTCTCTCTATATATATTCATATATATATATATAGTAATTATTAATCCATATATATATACATAGATTAATAATGAGTATTGAAATATAATTTGATACCTTTTGTATTGGACAAACGTTATATTTACAATGACGAGCTTTCAAGAAGCTTAACCTCTCTTTATCAAGTCTCAAGCAATACTACATGAGATGGAACCCTCAGTTTGAATAACAACAGCAGATGCAGATAGAGATCTGACATCATCAGGTAAATACATATATGGGGAATAAACACAACATAGCAAAGGAAACATATATATACATGAATATATACATGAAAAAGCAGAGCACTGTAGTCCACAGTGATATCTTTCCTGTTGGACAAACACCTCACTAAGAGAGCTAAGTCTGTTATAGTATAAGAAGAAAAAGACAAAAAAAATCACATGAAATTCTGATAATGTGTTAGAAAGCCCAAGTCTATATTAAGTCCTGTGTTTTTAGAGTTGAAGAATGTGATCATCTTTATTTCGAATGCTTTTCTCTCTTGGATGGAGTGATCATTCTGGCTAAAATGGTGTCCTACTGGGCTACAATAACTGTTTTCATTATGTTTTCTTATTGAATGCCTGTGTAAATTCATCCTTAAATGCAATTTTTTGGCCGGTTTCTCCAATGTAACAGCCTGTGTCACATAAAGTACATTGTATCATATAAACCACATTTGTCGATGTACATGAATATGATCCTTTGATGTTATAGGTTTTGTTGTTATGTGTGGCTGTATCATCATTACAAATGTGTTGGCATAATTTACAGGCACGTTTGTTACAAGGTTTAGTGTCATTTTTTGTATTCAGTTGTTCATTGGCCAATTTTCTGCTGACAAGTTTTTGTTTCAGGTTTGGTGGTTGTTTAAATGCAAGGATGGGAGGTTTTGGGAATATATATTTTAATTCAGTATCTTCAATTAGTAATGGTTGTAAATCTTTAATTATTTTCCGAATTTTCTCTAAAATTGGATGGTATGTGGTCACTAGAGGTATACGTGAAGTAGTTTCTTTTGTTTTGTAGTTTAATAGGTGTTCTCGGGGTATTTTGATGGCAGTGGTTATTTTTGGGGTAATAATACAGGGTTTGTATCCCTTTTGTTTGAAAGATTCAGACAGTGTTTTTAAATTTTTATCCCGGTCTCCAGTGTTTGAGCAAATCCGATGGTATCTAATAGCTTGACTATGGATGATGGCTTGTTTGGTGTGGGAGGGATGGAAACTGGAGCTGTGTAGGTAATTACATCTGTCTGTAGGTTTCCTATATATAGATGAGTGGAGAATGCCATTGGTGATGGATATAGTAGTGTCTAGAAAGTTTTCCTGTTCTGTGTAGAAATCCATTTTAAGTTTTATAGATGAATGGAATCCTAAATTCTACTAACACCACATCTAAAAACCTGTCCAGACATATATATATAAAAGGCTACGGTAATTATGACACCCTCTCTTATGAGTGTGAAATTGCCCCTTCCTACTGCACATTGTATGTACCTATTTATAACCACAATTAATACACTGTATATTTCCATGGATGATGCTGTGAAATGTTTACTCTTAGCTTGTTGGTTTTGTTCTCATTCTGCAGTATCACTGCAAGCCAATGTCCCAATATCTGTACGTGTTCCTGCCCTAGATGGGATCATCCCCCCCCTTTTCCCCTTTGCTCCCCCTCCTTCTCCTGCTTCCCAGTATAACCACTAAGATGAGGATTTGAGCATGTGCAAACATTACTGAGGGAGAGATAACCTGGAAAGCAGGGGTTGGACCTCTGAAAAGACAAACAGCACATGGAAATCTATACTGCATGTGAGATATTTGCCACTAAATTGATTGTTTTTTAATAATAATGATAGCAAACATTTATTTGGACCTATATTTTAAATTTAAAGCACAACTGGGACCTTTTCTTTGCCACTTTAAGGCAAAATCAATGACAAATGTCACACACATTAACTTGTGTGTACTATTAACAATTTGTAGTCAACAGTAGTAGAACCTTTGGAGAAATAGAAAAATGATTGCCTCTGAAATAACTCTGTCGCACATGATGCTAATTCTATCTAATTTTATATTAAAGCCTTACTTAACATTACATTTGTTAATGCTTTATTTCATATAATGTTCAGAGTCGTTTCCAGAAAATCTGGTTCCCAGTGAGCAACCGCTGGAGGCGATTTTGAGGGAATAGGGCATTACTTGGCTTTAGATGAAGCAAGGAAGAAGAAGGTAGGGAGAAGCTTGGAGAGACTATATAAGCACCATAGCCTCCTCCTTCACTTTCTTTCAGCGGCTGCTCCCCTCCAGAGAACATCTAAAAAAAAAAAAAAGCTCACCCACCCTCTCTGTTGCCCCGTTAGGGAGGACGACCGGGGACTTGGGTGTGGCTATGGCTTAAGTGCCTCCCCTTGGTGGGCTGGTCCCATTTATTGTTAGTAGGTGAAGTGATGCCTCTCTTTAGTCAGTCCTAAAGGTGGGGGCATGCTGACAGGCACTAGCGCCTGAGCCCTATAACTTGGTCATGTGACCTACTGTTGGTTTGTCATATTGACAAGAGTTAAAAAGTGTCTTTGGCCTAATTTCTACAAGTGATGTTTTATGGTTATTTATTGGTGGAGTGGTGGTGGTAAATTGGGCAGTGTTTTATGACGGAGCCAGCGACCTTGCGACAATGCCATGTCATGAGTCCATACTTACCTCCTTGCCTGATATTTTGTGCAGCTCCCTTTCAAGTGTGGGCACTCTCCCCAGATTCCTTTCCTTACTGACCCATATTGTCATTGCTAGCATATATCTTCAATACATACAAATTATTTTTTGGTCTCTACTTAACATACAAAATGCACAAACCAATTTTTTATTTTATTGAAATCTGGAGACATTTTTAAGCAGTGGATGGGGGTATGAAATAAATTATATCAGCCCATTTTGTGTTAGTTTAGTCAACACTACAAGTAAGTATGCCTGTTTGGATCTGTTGTGTTAAAGTAAGCACATGTCGTGTTGTTTAACATGTAAGGGTTCAAAAGGAAAAGTAAAGAACATGAAAAATTCTCTAAATTTATGATTATAAAATAAACAATCCATAGTGGAGAACTTAGAGAAATACCATGCCATATAAAACATTTTTACCAAGTCTGAAAAAGTCATTAATTAAAAATTCTCAGAAAATACTGTACCAGGACACATTGTACCAGTTTTATATAGCACACGCCC
This sequence comes from Discoglossus pictus, assembly GCA_027410445.1. NCBI lineage: Eukaryota > Metazoa > Chordata > Amphibia > Anura > Alytidae > Discoglossus > Discoglossus pictus. The sequence continues at coordinate 312,091,086 of CM050163.1, read as the reverse complement.
ATCAAATTTACATACCAGAATTCATGTGTAACACAGGGGGATGGAGAAGAAACACAGGGAACCTGATTACAAAAAGGGGAAGCTTAGAAATGAACATTCTCATTAAAAAGGTATGGATTATATATATTATACTAGCGACTTGCCCGTCAAAAATGACGGCAATAAAAACTGAAGCCTGGCAATGCTGTTTGCCACACAATGTAAGCCTCTCCCCCTCTACTTCACTGGCCTTGTGATGAGCGCCTTTGGCGCTCATCACAGGCCTTGCAATGAGCCCCTTTGGAGCTCATTGCGAGTCTCTCCCTCTGTCTACTTCCTCCCTCGTGTCTTATTTTCCCCCTCCTCTCCCTCCCTTGTGTCTCCTTCCGCCTCGTCTACCTCCCTTGTATCTCCTGCCCCCCTGTGTTTTTACCTCCCTCTCCCTCCCGTGTCTCTAAACCCCTCCCCTGTGTCTCTTTCCCCCTTCTCCCTCCCCTGTGTCTGTTCCCCCCTGGCCTGTGTCTCTTTCCCCCTCCCTCTGTGTCTGTTCCGGCCTTCCTCGTGTCTCCATTTCCCTCCCTTGTGTATCTTCCCCCCTGCACTCTCTCCCCTGTGTCTCTTCCCCCTCCTCTCACTCCCCTGTGTCTCTTCCCCCTACTCTTTCTGTGCCTCTTCCTCCCTGTCTCTTCCCCCTCACCCTCTGTGTCTCTCCCCACTCTGTGTCTTCCACCCCTCTCCCTCTGTGCCTCTTCCCCCGCCTCTCTCTGTGTGTCTCGCCACTGTGTCTCTTCACCCCTTCCTCTGTCCCCCCCCCTCTGTGCCTCTTTCCCCCTCTCTCTGTACCCCTTCCCCCCTTTCCCTCTGTGTCTCTTCCTCCCTCACCCTCTGTATCTCTCCCCCCTGTGTCTCTTCCCCCTCTCCCTCTGTGCCTCTTCCCCCCTCTTCCTCTGTGCCTGTTCCCCCCCTGGCCTGTGTCTCTTTCCCCCTTCCCCCTGTGTCTGTTCCCCTCTTCCCCCCCATTTCCCTCCCATGTGTATCTTCCCCCTGTTCTCCCTCCCGTGTGTCTTTTCCCCCTCCTCTACCTCCCCCGTGTCTCTTTCCCACCTATCCCTCTGTGTCTCTCCCCCCTCCCTCTGTGTCTCTTCCCCACTCTCCCTCTGTGCCTCTTCCCCACTCTCCCTCTGTGCCTCTCCCCCCCTCTCCCTCTTCCCCACTCTCCCTCTGTGCCTCTTCCCCACTCTCCCTCTGTGCCTCTCCCCCCCCCCTCTTCCCCACTCTCCCATCTGCTCGCGGCAATGCGCAGTTTATCATTGTCAAACCTCCATTCGTCTCAAGCGTGACGACGAATCGCAGTTAGACAATTATAATATGTGATTGCTTGGTATACTGCCTACATGGGGGGGGGGGGGGGGGGGTGCTTTTGCCTTTTTCTTAAGTGCCATGTGAAAAGTTGGCCTATTCTAGATGCATCGCTGTTTTATCCTGACACTAGTATATAGTTGTATTGTAAAGACAGTGGCGGGTAATAGTAGGCCCTGGGCTTGCATGGGCTCTGAGGCACTTTCACTGCAGACCAATCATGTTCTCTATAGTGTGAGAGCAAGCTCCTCCTCAACAGTACGCAGTTCATTTTATGTTCCTAAAACTAGAAAATAATACCCAGTTACTTTACAATTACTAATCTATAAATAGTTCTCATAATAGATTAGACATTTAATAACAATTAATTCCTTCCCTACAGCATGTTGCTTTAGGTAAAATAAAAAGGTTTAAAGTATTGTGAAGCCCTTTAAGGGCTCACAGGCCATATGTGATGCCCATCAGGTAAAATATGATGCTGTCTCTGTTCTAAAAAGTAGGGACCTCAAATATCAGATGTTGTATTTCTGCATAGTTTATATTCTGTTCTCTCTCTATATTTATTGTACCCACTTCATTTTACTTGACCCATGCATGATCCATTTAGGCTAGTTGATAGAATAACTGACACGACAACTTGAGTTGGGAGAAACAACGGGCCACAGCTTTATTTTGAAACCATGTAAACAAACAACCGTAACTTATTTAAATGACTAATTTAGTCCTTTCCTTCCGGGGGAGGAGCCCGGCCACGAACAGTGACCTCACGCTTTGAGACCTGCCCAAAGCCCCAATGCTTATCTTTAAGCACGCCCTGTGAGGTGGGGCCATCGCCCCCTTAGGCCAGTGGGCCGGGCAACTCACAACATACAATAGCCACTTCTCCGAATTCTTTAACCAAAAATTATATATTAATTTCAATATTTCTTATTTATATTATATATATTATATATACTTTTTTTTTTTTTTTTTTTTTTTAAAGAATAAACCATAACATCTGTTAACAACAAAGTACAGGGTGGGTGGGTGGGATTCCAGTCGGGAGACCGCGCTGCTGTGTTCAATGGCATGAAACGGGCTTCCGACACGCCCCCCGACGCTCCTGATTGGCTAATAGCCTCACAGGCTCCGCTGGGTCACGTGACGCTACAGGCTGACCCAGGGAGCCTGTGCAGCCTCCGCGTTGTTCATGACCCATGCATGATCCATTTAGGCTAGTTGATGGAATAACTGACACGACAACTTGAGTTGGGAGAAACAACGGGCCACAGCATTATTTTGAAACAATGTAAACAAACAACCGTAACTTATTTAAATGACTAATTTAGTCCTTTCCTTCCGGGGGAGGAGCCCGGCCACGAACAGTGACCTCACGCTTTGAGCCCTGCCCAAAGCCCCAATGCTTATCTTTAAGCACGCCCTGTGAGGTGGGGCCATCGCCCCCTTAGGCCAGTGGGCCGGGCAACTCACCTCCCGCCACGGAGCATGCGAGGGACGCCTCCCGAGGCTGCGATCCCCCCCTGCTAGACATTAAAGCCAAGGCCCGCAAAACACTCTCCCTAAACTCCAACATCATCAACTCATACCCTATTTCCGTAAGATGAACCTTATCCTTTGCGAAAAAATCATCTGCGCCGACCGGTTCGAAATCTTTATACCGGATGGCAGTGAAACCTTGTTTTCTCACAAAGCTCGCAATCTGCTGGTTTATCTTCTGTCTAGCCTTATCTAAGCATACTGGGTCGCGCGCATTACGCCATGATCTTCTCTTAATCATCTCAGACCAGATAAGGAACGTGCCAGGGAACTTCTTCACCCATTTCTCGATGTCTCGTCTCATCACCTTTAGCATTCGTCTCATGGGAACTGTCCCCAAATCGTTCCCGCCGGCATGAAGAATTATAACACTGGGCTGACCGTAACGCTGCGCGTACGTTTCCAAGAGACCGCCGAGCTGCGCCCATCGCAGACCCCGAATGCCACACCACCTTACGCGTAAGTCCGTAACAGGAAAGCCCAGTTGTGCCTTTTCTTCGGTAACTGCGGCTAACCTATGGGCCCAGTACACGTATGAATGGCCCACAATCCATAGTTGCTTCTGTTTCCCTGAAAGTAGAAAGCAACACCATTAAACCACTGCATTTGGCCGTACATAGGAACGAAAACGGTCTGAGTCCCACCTCCCGATGCGCTTTACTGTCGGCAACCCCAACCTAGCCGCTTCAGTGGCAGCTCCAATCCGAAAGGAGTGTGTCCCAAAGTCAGACTGCTTGAAACCGAGCCGATGCAGTGCGCTTTTTAAAACTCTTTTAAACTGATATGTAGACAGTGCCGTTCCATCGGCGTGGACCAGCAGCGAACACCGTCCCACCGGTCGCTGCTTAAGGTACTCCACTACACATGCATATGGGCAACACTCTGTGCCAACCTGATGCAGAACCACTTCTCTTCCTTTACCCACTTGGTCGGTCTTTGACCTCCGCAACCACAATACCACCGTACCTCCCCTGAGGCAGGTATCCACCAATTGCAGACCCCCCGAACCGTGACTACTGTTCGCGACTAACTCCCCTATCCTAAACGCTCCGAAGAACGCCAGGGAAAAAGCCGTTCGGAAAAGTAGAGATTCAAAGGGGTCCCTGCAAACCACCACCAATTCCTGAGCCAATCTCAGCAACAGCGCAAATGTTATTGGCCGCCTACTATCTGGCCTTTGCGCACCGCTGAACATTCCGTGCACCACCTTGCGCACTAGAAACTCCTTAGTAAGGTCCCTCTGCCCAGCAAGCTTAAACATAAAAGCAAGCGCCGTGACCTGTCTCCCTACTACGGGTTTTGATTCGCCTTGCTCGGCGCACCGCAGCAGGTACCAAAGCAGGATCCCTACGCTCTTGTCCTCCGTCGTGGCATCACCTGCCAGTGCCACTAGACTATCCCATTTTGTCCACACGCGTCTATAAGCGTTCCACGTCGCTGGGGCAACAGACTGTCTCACGAGTCTCGTTACCTGACAGCTCCAATCTCCCAGAGCTCCTCGGGGATGTGCTCCCCCAGGGCGTTCGCACGAGGAGCCAGCGCCCTGAAGCGATCCTCCTGAAACCGAGAGAGGGCGTAAGCAATTCCGTTATCCACATTTGTCACGTGTCTTGCTTGAAACCATATGTTCAAGCGAAGGCAACATAGCACAAGATGCCTGAGCAATCTAATCACTGGTACGGATGCCGCCGTGATGTTGTTCACGGCTTCAACCAACCCCTTATTCCCCGAATGGAAAATGACTCGCCTGTCCCTGAAACAAGGACCCCATAAGTGCACTGCTACCACCATAGGAAACAGCTCCAGGAATGTAGGGTTCAGCAGTAAACCCGCCTCTTCCCATTCCTCCGGCCATGCCGCAGCGCACCATCTCCCTTGGAGATACGCCCCACAACCGATCGGTCCAGAACCATCGGTGTGAAGGTCTAGCTCTGCGCTGGTGGTGCCCTCCTTTTGAAGGACCACCCGTCCGTTAAAATCTGCAAGGAACATCGCCCATACCCTTGCATCGTCACGCATGGCCCTAGAGACTGTTAGGAAATGATGCGGCTTCGCAATCCCTACCGTAGCCAGCGACATCCGTCTACAGAATATCCGCCCCATGGGGATAATTCTGCACGCGAAATTCAACTTTCCCAATATTGATTGCAGCCGCCACAGGGTCACCCTCCGTGCGCCCCGTAGCGCCGTAATCTCGGCCTGCATGTCCTCCACCTTCTCTAAGGGAAGACTGCACTCCATTTTGCAGGAGTCAATCCGAATCCCTAGAAAAGTCAATTGTTCCGTAGGGCCCTCCGTCTTGTCATGGGCCAGTGGTACCCCGAATTCTGTACAGATTTCGGTGAACACCTCCAGCATGAAACGGCAAGCGTCGTTTCTCGCTGGGCCAACAAAAAGGAAGTCATCCAGGTAATGGGTAACACTCTTGTACCCCGCCTCGATGCTCACAACCCATTGTAAAAATTTGCTGAAGGCCTCGAAGTAAGCACAGGATATCGAGCATCCCATGGGTAAACATAAGTCGACAAAGTAACTTCCGTCTACGAAGCACCCCAGCAACCGATGGCTTGACGGGTGTACGGGGAGCAATCTGAATGCTGCCTCGATGTCCACTTTTGCCATAAGGGCCCCCTGGCCCTCCCTCCTCACCAGGTCGACCGCCCGGTCAAATGACACGTAAGACACAGTAGCCTGGTCTTTTGATATGCCATCGTTTACCGAACGACCTCGGGGGTAGGAGAGATGCTGGATCAATCTAAATTTACCCTTCTCCTTCTTGGGGACCACCCCAAGTGGAGACACAACTAATCCCTGGATGGGCGGGGCAGCAAATGGCCCAGCCATCCTCCCCAATTTTACCTCATTAAGCACCTTAGCTTTGGCTACCCCTGGGAAATCCCTAGCCGACTTCAGGTTTGGGACAAGAAAACCTTGAATGTCGACCCCACATGGAATCCGGAATCCTTCTCGGAACCCGTCCTCCAACAGGCGCGCCGCTTCGGCGGTGCCTGCCAATTTACCGTATCGCTTTAGCCACGGCAGCATGGCGGGGAGGCGTATGGGCGTCCTGCCCCTTTGCGGGAGGTTCACCCCTGCCTCCCTCTTTGGGTCTACCGCATCTAGACAGGGGGTGTTCACCTCCGCAATTTGAGCATGCATGCTTAAACCTGCAGTTAGGTGCCCATCTGCAGACCCCCTCGTTGTACGAAAAACAGGTCTTAAGACCTGCTCCTGAGGCGTGGGTGGGGCCCTTAGTTCCACCGGCCCCGCTCCGAAAGGGCGTTGTGACTCTCATTGGTGTCATGATGTTTAGCCAATACGCCACCGCTTTGTCACTCAACGCCATACTTGGCCTTGAGGCCAAGTTTTGCCGGAATTCCTCATCGTACCGCCACCAGGCCGTACCCCCATAAACCTTGTGAGCATTCCGAATTTCGTCTATTTAAACGAACAATCCCGAACTCTGTTCAGGGTGCCGCTCACACAGTACGCAAGCCCAAATAGAAAATGCTTGCAGCCAGGTATCAAACGTCCTGGGTAGCCTAGCAAAGGATTTCCCCTCCCTGGGGCCCCTCTCGGCCAGGTCTGTTTGCCTAGACATAGGGAGAAGGGAAAACAACTCTATAAATTCCCTCCTCCAGATCTTTTCCTTTACATCCTGTGGAAGGTGTGCACCTAAATTATCCAACGAGCAGAGGACTATAGGCCTCATGGCTGCGTCGGTAACTCCCACAGTGTTATTCCCAACTGCTGCAATCGCGTTGACTACCGGCTCGGGCGCGCGCAAGCTAGCTAGCGCCTTGCTCGCGCTCGCTGGCGCCACTACCGCTGCTGGCTGGGACCATGCACCCTTTGCTAGCCCCCCTATCCAAGCTCCCATTTCGCGTTCGCTAACCGCAATGTTATGTGCAGCTAATAGAGTCTTTAATGACCCAATAAAACCACCCTTGTCTGCTACGCAGCTCAATTCTGAGCGCTCACCTGCTTCTGGAAGCTTTGGAGTAGATACGGCCAACGGAGTATCCCCGCGTCTCTCCTGACGCTCCGCGGACTCTGACCGTCTGGCCCTCCGCGGGCTTCTCCTCTCAGATCCCGTGCAAGCACAACTGCACCGACAAGATCTTCTGCTTCTAGACCTGGATCTCCTTCTGGATCTGTGGGTACAAGAAGAACAGTCACTAGCTCTCCGCGACCTGCATGCCCGCGCCCATAACGCCCTTTCCGCGTCTGAGGAAGGGTCCTGGTCAGCTAAGCTTGCGCGGCTGGAGTAGGCTAGCACTGCCTCCGCCGCCCCCTGTAGGGGGTCCCCTGAGACTTCCTCGGGCGTTGGAATATCCAGCTGTTGGTCAGTCTTAGACCCTTTGCGCTGTGGCCTAACCGTATCGCCCTCAGTCTCTACTCTGCTACGCCTTAGCGGTGTGTGCGTAAATAGCAGCGAACTGTACCGGCTCGTAGCCTTCTTAGCTCGAGTGGGGCGTCCTAGCCTCGCCACTGCCGCTGTCACAGGCATGTCATCAATCATGACCATGCTGTCTTGGCTATTCATCTCTCTGATGACCCCGTCTCTTCTTTCTCTCGTCGTCGCCATGCTCCTCTCACTGCCAGTTGGGCGTCCCTGTAAAGTACCAGAAGCACTGTTAATGAGGGAAACCCCAGGGACCGTCTGCTTGGCACCGTGAGGGCCTGTAGGAGCCTTTTTAGGACTCCCGGCTTTTCTCTTACCCCCTGCACCCCCCTTACGGGGTGTTAGAGGGGTGTTTCGCGACCTTTGTCGCGGCCTAGGACCTTTAGGCAAGTTGGCAGGTGGTGGCCGGAGTGCTAGGCCCTCACCCCCACCGCCCGTGATCCTGGCGCTCGCCTGCCTGGGGGGTATGGGGTCCCGGCCGCCCTTACCTGTAACCCCCCCATCTCTGGTGTCTCTGCTACCCGATGGACGTGGGTCTGGCAGCCCTACAGTGGTGGGATGGGAAAAAATTTCCCTGGAGGCATCAGAATTGGCTAGGACACCAGCCACCGCAGGCTGTTCCTGTACAATGTGCTGAGCTCCAAGCGCAGAAGGCATGGGAGGTCCCAGCCTGTCCTGCACCCACCTGACCCCTTGGCTTAAGGCACGGGTCCTAACCTCAGCCAGTAAGGCCTCTAAGCCTTCTGGATCCATATTAAATGCTAACAGGGGAACAAACAGGGGGAACAACAAGCAAAAACACAGGCACCCACAGACACAGGAACACACACAGACACAGCACACTCACAGGGAGACAAGGACACACACACACACAAAAACGGAGGAGGAAAAAAACACAAAACGAACAAAGATAGCCTCAACAGTTATATCCCCTTATGTGCTGGTAAGCTGGGGTGGAATCTCAGTAATTAAACCTTCCTACTTTTAGTTTTGGCTGCAGGACCTCAGACCTCCGTCCATTCCAGTCGGGAGACCGCGCTGCTGTGTTCAATGGCGCGAAACGGGCTTCCGACACGCCCCCCGACGCTCCTGATTGGCTAATAGCCTCACAGGCTCCGCTGGGTCACGTGACGCTACAGGCTGACCCAGGGAGCCTGTGCAGCCTCCGCGTCATTCAGTACCCTTGTAAAAAGTGCTACTGAAAATGATGGCGCTTTATAAACAAAGAGTAACATATACAAACAGTAATTTAAAATAATTCTGCCAACCTCTTCTTAAAGGCTGCAATTTAAAACATTATCAAAGATAGTATTCTGTCACAACATAATCTCCAAGATAACATGGGTATTTCCACTGTTATTTATTTACTGGTGTTTCACATGATACAGTGTACAGCCTCCTTCTAAGCTTGAAGAATCAGTTCCTCCTGTACACAAAGTAAATAGTGACAATTCCCTGAATTTTCTCAAGAGCTGGTATTTAAAAGTGCCATCGCTCAATTCCTTTGAGTAGCACCGAAAACTGATGTTGTTACTATTATATAATTTTAGCCCTTTCATTCTTAACACCTAGAATACTTCATGTTTAAAATAATTAACCTTGAAACCACCCTAAGAATAACGAATCAACAGGCTTGATCGGGTCATCATTCCAGTATTTATAAAGATAAGCGAAACACCCCAAATCGCCACCTTATCATTTGTAAACCCAAACATTGACATACTCTACAACACATACGCTAACAATTAGCAGGGCCAGAACTGATTCTTTGTAGCCTTCACAGCCCAGTTTAATGGGTTAATTATGGTTGGTGTGTAGCACAACACGGAAATGCAGTTGTCCAGTAAAAATCTCTTAGAGCCTGACATAGTTAAAATGTGATTCAATGTCGTGGTATTGGAGCAAAACATCTAGTAATAAGAGCACAACTCTCTCAAATGTTTTAAGAAATGCAGACCAAACTATCCCACACCAAGATCAAATGCAAACATTGTCTCAAGTGCCATGTTAGAATCTTAAACTGTATCTATCCCTTCTTCGCTCTCACTGGGAATCCCATCACATTTTATATTAGGAATACCACACCTTGATAGTGTAAGGAAAGCTTTTATAGTTTATTGTGCTCTCTTTAAAGATGAGGAAAGCATTAAGAACAGGAACCATCTTTTTGTACAACAAAGTGATTGCAGTAGACAGGGAATGCAACATATACAACAGGTACCATTAAGTCTCTTAACAACAATGAGCTGGAATCACAAAGTTTCTCTAGAGGCTGGATGGGGCTTCATTTTTTTGCATAACAACTTTTTCAGTATTCACTAAGCCATAAACTACACAAGTGTTTTAAACATTCAATATAGCTCAAAGATTAAGGAAAAAAACTATAAAGGGTGGATACATATTAATAGTCTCTACAGTGCATTGGCTGTCTGCTGATACTCACATTTCAGATGTTCACTCTTCTAGATTATTGCAGAACATCATACATTTATAATGTCCTGTGTCCGCTTTACAATGGAGAAGTGGTGTTCTGAAATGTTCTCCATTTGGTTGGATGAATGAAATGCTTGCAACAAATCAATGAGTGACTGTGACTGTCAAAACCCCCATATCTGTTGTATAACCCCCCCTTATATTTCATACCTGTTCTCCATTTGTTTTACAGACTGAATTATTAAGGTGTAAAACTGCAAATGGTTTCTTCAAATAAATAATCATATTCAAATTGAGGAGAGGTTGCTATAAAAAGTGTTGTATATCTAATTCACATCATTGGCTGATAAATAACACATATTATTATTAATGTTTTTATCTACACTTTTTCTTTTCATTGTCGTTTTTTACTTCAGGTTAACAAAATGTGCACTATATAAAGAAATAATTAGATTCACAGTGATTATTCTAAGTGTGCTCTGGATGTTGAACCTGAATAATTGCCTTTTTTATTTGTAGTAAGATCTAACACAATTTATCAGATTTTGGTTGCACTTATTTACATATTAGGTATATATCTTTATGAGTAATATTTACTATGTTCACAAATATAGAGCATCCTTCATCCTTTGGTAAGCACCAATAGAGTTGTCATGGTTAGCTTTACTTTTTATTTTGTGACCTAAAACATAATGATTAAAAAACTATTAAATAAAAGAGAGAACATGCTTGGATTCAAACCATATAAACCATATAACTCTTTTAACAACGAGCTACAAATGTTAAAAATTATTATAGTTTTAATGCTATCAGTGGGGTTTTCCTGGAAATCAAAGGCAAATTGCAATTATTCCTCTAGTGTTCGGATGACACTAAAACTGAACATTGATAAAAGTTTAAAGGAACACAAATGTTCTAAATATGGTATAATTTAAAACAATAGTATTTTATCAGTTGGAGGTTACTAAAAAAATATTTTCAAGTTTTTAATTTTTACCTGTCAGTCGGCAATTATAAATTGCTTGTCATACTACCATATATAGGAGCTCTGCTATATCCCTTTAAATAAAGTACCAATGTTTTACTATGTAGCTTACGACTGACACTTAGAGTGCTCTGATTGCCACAACGGCTTGTCTTTGTTAGGGACTGGCTTAACCTGGCTCCATTGGTTTGGTACCAACCAACTTGAATCAACTCATTAGTATTGTGGCCAAGCCTCCAATCCCATTATATATAAAGTAATTTATGGAAGGGCTTCAATGTCTATACAAGCAATAACTAACAATGGATATGACTAAGTGAAATCGTGACCCATTAAAAATTAGTTTTACCACTTGATTTTCAAGCCTCTATCTGATGGAAAATGTACAAAAATTCCTATTGCATGCCATGTTCCTTTAATTATTTACTCTATAAGTCTCATGATTTGTATTATGTCAGAATATAAGAATCTCAGCTTTCATTATAATACAAATCACTGTCTAGAAGGGCATGTTCACATAAAGATGTACAATTCTGGAAATGTATTAAATTTACAATATATAAACAATGGTCTCATGATCTCTAAAATAGTTTGGGTGCTTTTGTATGGGTATTTCTTACTAAATATTACATAATATTTCACAATGTACTAAAAGTTTCAGTAATTTACAAAAAAGAAGATCAGTTTCTTGTGTTTAGAAAATAAATTGTTATGTTTTAGCGCAAATCTTTGGTATATGTATTTAGTAGTGGCAGCTTTAACTTCCTTAGGTTTGTTAGCATGTTGTTATCTCTAAATCTAGGGAGGTAATATCTAATTTTACTTGATAGGGGCTATTGTACCAGAGAAGTTAGTTGGAACTAGATATATTTGGGACAGTGAGTGAAGATGTGTGAATAGATGGGTGAGGTTTTTAAACTGTGGGGGATATAGAGTTTTTTTGGAGGATGAACATAGGTGACCTTGGTCTTAGAAATAAATAAAGAAAAAGATGAGTATGATCTGAGGTGATAGGACTGTATTAGTAGGGACAGTGGTAGGGTGGGTTCCTGGTCTTTATGGCATGGAAGATTGGGTAGACATTTTTAACTGAAGATATAAGATTGGAAAAGAAAGTTTGTTATGTATGCAGTCGGAGGGAATTGTAGTCGGGGTGGGGGATTTTAGTTTGAGATAAGGCAGAAGCCAAAATGGAGATTCATTATTTACTTTTACATCTGTTTTCAATTGCTTCATGACATTTATTATTGACTAGCGACTTGCCCGTCAAAAAATGACGGCAATAAAATTGTAAGGCAGGTAAAGCTGTTTGGTGGAGACATTAATTTGGTTGGTGGTCCGAGATCTTTCGGCGCTCATTGCGAGGCTGTTGTATTTTTTTTTTTCTGATAGGCGCTTTTGCGGTTCTTGTTTTCTCGTCTTTGATCTGCTTTTTCGCTTATTGCAAGGCTTTGTGTGCTATGAGCAGCGTTGGCGCTCGTTGTGAGTCGAGCAGTGAATGGGTTTTGTGTTTATTGTGAGTTTTCTTTTGTTGTTTTTGTGTATTTGTTTGCTAATGAAATAATTAATACATTAATATAATTTACCTATTTTGAAGTAATATATGCAGGAAGCATTGTGCTGAAGAGCTGACAATCTGTTTTGATGTTCCTGCAGCATATAATGTAGGTTTGCACTGGTTGTGGAGCTGAGGTGTAAGTGTCAGCAATGTGTGCAGTGTGTAGTGTAAATAGGCTGCGTGCGCGAGGGGAAGCCGTTAGGGTAGCTGTGTACTCCTGCATTGTGTAAGTTAGTGTTGTAAAATGGCGGCTAATGTGTATGTGGTACGCGGCTGTGTATGATGTAGCGTCCTTGTTAATAGTGTATCTTGTACCTCGTACAGCTTTTTGGAAAATCCGTATGTGCTTGGTGGTGTTCTGCGTGTTTAGGGTCCTGTAGCCTCGTTTTAGTTTTTTCCGGCGGCCATTTTTTCTCTCGCTTAGGGGATTTTCGTGTGTCTAAACTCTGGAATTTGGACTTAAATTGAGGTGTAACTTCACTTGCAGAGGTCCTGAAGTCCTGGTTGCCCCCCCCCCCCCCTTGCTGTGGGTAAGCTTTTTATGTATTTGTTGTGTGTATTTATTGTGTTTTTGATGTTTTCATCTCTGCGCGGTTCGGCGTTAAGGTCATATTTTTGCGAGGTCGTAATTTTTTTTTATAAGTCCCACGTGTCATATTTTTGATGCTAAGTCCGTAAACTTTCCGCTGTAAGTCCCGCCTGCGGCTCATTGCAGCCGACGTAGGAGCCTCCACCTCTCGCTTCACAAGGGTCCGCATCTGCGGTCCGAAAGTCGTAGGCCCGTAAGTGTTAGCAGCAACCCGCATGCTCACAACTATATATGTGATTGGATCTCTCTAGGATTCATGTCCGACCTGTTTCCACTGCTGTTTTGTTGCTTTTTAAAAACTTTTATATACATACATATATATGTGTGTGTGATTAAAACATGACTAGCTCAACTCACTTCACCTTTTTCCATACTGGTCTCCTTACCAAGACAATTCTCTTTGATACAGGGCTAGTATTGGGTACATTTATCAACAGATTTCTATACAGTACTTACTGTTCATTTAATCTATCTAACAAAAGCATAGTGAACATCGCTAACAAATTAGCCATTTAAAAGGATAGTCATTTATACCTGTAATAACAACACTGAGAGTTGTATCTTTGTAAAGGTTGAGCAGAGTGTCCTGCCTGCCATAACAACATATATCATTCACCACTTATGTATTGGTAGACCACCACCTACCTTTTTCACTCCATATGCATGAATACACATACATACAACATGCATAAATCACAAGTAAGTAAGAGCTGTATAAAACATAATGTTTTTAGCACAAGGAAATAGTTACAGGTAGTTCAACAGTTCCACAATGTCACCAAAAACTCAAGCATGATTTAAAAAAAATAAAAAAATAATGAAAATTGCTGATTTAATAAATCCCTTTCTATCTGTTCTACCAATTCATAGCAAATCCTGTTTGACACAACATTTTGGAAGATACATAGGATGCAGCAACCATGAGTTGCACCTGGGATTCATGAAACCACTTTCAGAATTTGTATGGTATTAGCATGACACATCATTTGCACATCTAACACACTGAAACTGTTTCCTGTTGCTATTTTACTTCCCTGCTGGACTCTGTTGTATCTATTGTTTTCTACGGCAGGTTTATAATTCCACATTCACCTGATGCAACGGTTGTCTTCAATTAAGGTTATATAGGAATTTCATAGTATATATTCACTTGTGAATGAATCAGTGAATGGATGATTATGCATGTGAATAGATAAAATGTAATGGGTATTGGGGTTTCAAAATCTTAACATCCTGTTGTTGTCTTAAAGCTTAATTGGAGTTAATAAGGTATATTTATGAAACAGGCTTGACAGCGGGATAAGTGGTAATAAGTGTTTGGAGTTAATATATAAAATAGCTCCAAACAAACAGGGAATAGGAGGGCATTGGCAATTTCACTGTGTCTGTACCACCCTGCTCCTCATTTTATACTCAGATACAGTAGGTATCACTTCATTATACTAGCCCCGCTTCTCACGGACTGCCTACCATCAAGCCATCCTCCTCCCTCAGGTCCTGAAAGCAACATAATCAGTTCACTAACTGACACAGCATGCTCTTCCCCCTCATAAGTATGTGTCTCTATAATGACTAGCTAGGATTCTACTTTTCTTATCTAATTAGTAAGTAAAACCAGTGAGTATTGCCCTTGACTGTAAGATCAAGTATGCTTTATAATGTGTGATAAATGAGCAAGTCAGATATTTTGTTTTATATTAGGATGTGTATTTATGCCTTTATACATCTTCTCGCTTTCCAACCCACTAAACATTATTACAGTAAAAGAGATCAATTTAAATAACTAATAAAGTTAATAAAAAAGGAATTAATGTAATGCACAGAACACAATTCAAAATATGTTGTACCAACAACAGGCTACCTGTTGCTACAGCCACCACTATGAGGTAATTACATTAACATTGTATTTATTAAATACATTATAAATTAAATTATTTTATCAATTATTTCTTCTAATTTATAGAATGTAATTACACTATTAGCCCTTTTAAATTCCAGTCCCGTAAGTGCAACGTGAAGCTTGCAGTGGCTGCAGGCTTGAAATTCCCCCATGTTACTGTGCTATTAAATTGGAAAGGGCTGCAAGTTAAGAGTTTGAGACGCAAAACCAATAAACAAGTTGTAGGTCCTTGGACTTTAGTTTTTGCTGTTGATCAATTAAGCAGATTTGTAGTTACGGGTTTAGATGGAGCCAATGGAAACAGAGATCATCATCATTGCGTCACAGAAAAATGGAGGTTGGATTTCAAAGTCCTATGGGCTTAAATTAAAAATTACAAACGGACCCACATTCCATTCATGATGCAATAATAATAAAGCCGCAAATATTCTATTCTATTACATGCGGGTTACAATATATGTATTAACACATTGATTGCCGGAATAAATCACACACATAAAATACACTTGAAATGAAGTATTTTATTGGGCCAATTTGCGGGCTTGAGAATGTTGTACTATTAATTCTAAGACCTAACATCACTTTCACTTTTAATAATTGTTCAGTAGTGTGTTTTTATCCACAGTACTACGTATTGGACTTTACCCCCCTTGCGAGTCCTCCCCAGCACTTGAAGGTCTTTGGGCTACATTTGCGCTTTACGGGCTTGCTTGCGAGTGACTTTGTTGCAATTTAATAGCATGATTGGAATTGTAGCGGTTACGGGCCTGACAGATCAAAGGATTTGCGGCCGCAAAGTTCAACGTTGCTCAGCTCCTAGGATTTTTACGCAGCTAACGCGCAGATCGGCGACGGCCTACATTACAGGGCTAATTTAATAGCCGTAGGCGTTACATTCTACAATTCGAGCTATGTTTATAAACGTAGCATGAATTTAATAGGGCTAAATGTATGTGTGATTTAAAAAACACCTGCCACATATTGTAAGTCTAGCTAAACCATTAAAGCAAACTAAATACATGTAATTAGAATCAACTGCCATTAAAAAAATTGAGTGCAAGTGTTAAGTAACTGACTTTAAATGTTGGCTATTTTAATCAAAGTCCTCCCACCCCCACAGTGACGTTATCTCACTGAATTAATTATTTCTCATAGTGGGTGTAGATAAACCTCATAAGCAATCCCAGTTTCACCTGTTTGCTGAATGAGCATGTGTCAAAATTTACAAAGTGATTATTGTTCCGATTTTCAGCAATGCCATTGTAAAGTCATCAGATAATCATGCTTGTTTGTTGACAGTACCAGCATAACTCACGCCTCTAGTATTTCAGATCTTCCAGGAGTAGATCTCACCCGGGGAGTGAAACTTGTACTGCACCATAACACAGGGCTATGGAACAAAAGCCGGTTATTGTGTGTCCACAAATAGAAAGGGTCATGCTGGTTCGTTTCAAGGTCTGTCTTGTGTTAGCAGGATGCGTGTCGTACTGTACTGTCATTGTATGATACCTGGTGTATAATCCAGGATACAATATTCACAACACCTGCTCTTAGAGACTTTCTGTGAAGGCGCTCATTGCGAGGCCCCAAAGTTACGGGTTTGTCGGAGGCTGCAATGAGCGCTGAAGGTTCTCATCGCTAGGCCCGCAAGACTTTGAAAAACTCTGGCAAAGAGCTCTGAAGGCGCTCATTGCCAGGCCCATGATGAGCGCTGAAGGTGCTCATCAGGAGGCCCACAAGGCTTTGAAAAATTACGGCTTTAACGTCCGCCAATTTTTTCATGCCCGTTCGGGAGTCTCTAAAAAACCCCAATTGATTACCAAATTACTTTACAACCTCACACACCACAGGGGGAGAGGCAGGGAGCCTGTATGTAAGGTTGAAAGCTAATTTGCTATTCAATTGGCGTTTTTTGAACAGTCAAAAAACGGCTTTGCAAGAAAAGAAATGGCGGCCGTAAAGACGTAATTTTTTTGGGCACATTTTGGGCTTGTGGAAATTGATCAATTTCCCAAGCCCGCAAATGGGTTCTGACACGTAGAGCACAGAGCAGGGAGAGGGAGGAGAAAGACACAGCAAGGGAGAAGGTGGAAGGAGACACAGGGGTGATGGGGGGGGGGGGGGGGGGAGACACAGGGGAGGGAAATAAGGGGATAAAAACCAAAGGGCAGGGAGAGGGGGCAAAGAGACAGTGGGATGGAGAGAGGGGGAAACAGACACAGGGGTCAGGGAGTGGGGAAAGGCTCGCAATGAGCGCCGAAGCTCCTGAAAGAAAGTCCTGCAAGGTTAGATATTATCCTATACTTTGAACGCTATATTCCCCAAACCCCCCATTCTTGCATTTAGGCAGCCACCAACTTTAAAACAAACATTGGTGAACAGAAGATTGCCAAATGAACAGCATAACAGAAAAAATGGCACCAAACCCTGCAATAAAAGTCGCTGCAAACTATGCCAACACATCTGCAAAGAGGCCACAGCCATGCACAACTACAAGACCCACAACATCAGAGCCTCATAATTATGTACATCATCCAATGTAGTGTACATGATACAATGTACTGTATGTGAAAGGGGGTGCTACATTGGGGAACACAGCCAGAAACTACACATGTGAATGAACCTCCACCGAAGCTCCATCAAAAAGCACCATGAAGACAGCTTTTGTACTCCAGTGGGACACCATTTCACCCACGAGAATTACTCCATCCAGAACCTCAAAATAAAAGTACTCAGAGGGAATTTCAGAACTATCCAACAGTGGAAAACTTTTGAATTAAAAATTATTCAATTTTTTAATACAAAGGATTTGGGCATTAACATTGAATTAGGCTTTCTGGCCCACTATCTTAATGTCTTATAGCACATACATTCCACTTACCTCCCCCCCTTCTATTACCGTTTTGGTAAGCTACATGCTATGCCAAAAAGTATTTCTCTTTATTTTACTCTGCTGTGTTCTTATCTACAACCTGATATATAGACTTACTGACATGTAAGGACATTATTCACAATGCTGGTCTGTTTCTCACCTAACTCTGCCCAATGAATTTAGTTTTTCCAATTTTTTTCCCCCATCTCTTTCTGTTTACTGTTTTTAGTTCATACTTGTATCCGTATTGCTTTTTGACTTGATAAAGAGAGGCATTATCTCTCGAAAGCTCGTCCCTTTATTATATATATATATATATATATATATATATATATAGTACAAATAAGGAATAGTACATTAGTGGTTCCACTTGAATGTCTAAAAATAAGTTGATAAAAACTTATTTCCTGCTCAAATTTCTCAGAAACACAGTATATGCACTGCAATCTGGGAAAACTGGGCGGGACATGCAAATGAGGCCACATAATGCACCATCACTCTGTCAATCCAAACCATTTTAAACATGGCTCCTTTAATGCATATGCTTACTGTATTTCACAGTTTTAGACACCTGGTTTGTGAAAAATCCATCCGTTGCTGTGTCTAAAACTGTGAAATACAGTAAGCATATGCATTAAAGGAGCCATGTTTAAAATGGTTTGGATTGACAGAGTGATGGTGCATTGTGTGGCCTCATTTGCATGTCCCGCCCAGTTTTCCCAGATTGCAGTGCATATACTGTGTTTCTGAGAAATTTGAGCAGGAAATAAGTTTTTATCAACTTATTTTTAGACATTCAAGTGGAACCACTAATGTACTATTCCTTATTTGTACTACTGTCCTTTGTACGGTGGAGGGCTTCTATCACTCTTAGCCCACCATATGTGAAATAATTGCTATATATATATATATATATATATATATATATATATATATATATATATATATATATATATATATATATATATATATATATATATATATATATATATATATATATATATATATATATATATATATATATATTCTAGTATTATTCAGTTATGCAGCTGTGAAATCTACCTTCCTAGTTTCTGTTGAATATTTCCTGCATATTCAAAGTCTCCTCCCACCTCAGGAAGCTGGCCTCCTGAAGCAAAAATGGTAGGTTCCAAAGCACCATCATTTAATAAAATGTAATAAATTAGAGGCTGTATTCCTTTTAACATTTTAAAAATAGTATATTCTTTTTAAAATACAACCACATTGGTCCTTTAATTAATTATTTCCAAAATGAGCAAATTACAGAACTGGCAGTTGACACAATTTCAGGCTTTTGACAGTGCATCAAAGAACAGGTTTTACATTATTTAGATAGCAATTTCTCCTCAGGGCACTTGCAGTATTTAAATAAGGAAATAACCCTTGTATTAAAGTGATTAAGTCATCTCTAGAAAGTAAAAACATTTAGAACAAGTACATTTACTTTACTAAAAAGTACTGTCATTTGAATAAGGTGTTTCATTTTCTAAATGTTGCAGCTAAAAGGGGCATTTGTGATGTTTGACTAGTATGCTTTTAAAAGAATTGGAAATTGGCTTTGTGCATGAAAAAGTAGTCCTACAAAGGTTAAAAGATCAGGCTTTAATCCTTCTGCAGGTTGTATTTTCACATCAATAAGAAGTACAACAGAAACTTGGAAACACTATTAAAATGACAATGTATAACAGACATAACTTAGAAAATATTCAAAGAAATTATAGGAAGACAAAGCAACCATAATGACTTGGGTTGTTGAAAACACCTGCATTAGTTTTTGTTTTCTCTGCTCCTATTTTGCATTATGAGATCATGTAAATAAAGCACGAAACCAATGTTGTCACTGAAAAACATTTGTATATTCATGATCCTTCCACGTGCATGTGTGGCTTTGTGTAGGTAGGCTGTTAAAATGTGGGAAAACCGCAAATCCTTTTATTTTCTGCAGTGATGCCAATTAGTTTTGAATTCTTGGGAGACAGCCATATCGAGAAGCTGCATTTTTTTAAAGTCCTGTAAAATACACAGTACCTTATTCAAAAGGACCCTTCCATGTGTGGAACCTCAAATACTTGGTAGTACTATGAGGCAATCTGCATGCTGAACATACTGCAATAGCAGCCTTTACACCCACCCTCGGGACACCAACAGTCAACATTTTACCAATTAAAAAATATATATCTGAAAATGTTCAGTGACACTGTCTGTGTATGTCATAAAACTATTATCATTATTATTATTATTATTATTATTATTATTATTAACCATTTTTTGTAATGCACCAACATATTCTGTAGCGCTAAACATGGTAGATACAAGTCAAAACAATTATAACAAATTACAAAAGAATGGAGGGCTCTGTTTTGAGCTTAAAATCAGCATACAAAGTGCTTTCTCTAAAGCACCTAGTAAGATTGAAAACATACAGTCTAGAGGGTATGGGTGAGGTTTAGAAAGTGAGGTACAATATATTGTGTACATTAAGGCTGAAGGTGAACAGATGAGTATTTAGTGAGGTTTTGAAGGTTTTGAGGCAGGAGGATAGTCTAGTGGCACGAGGCAAGAAGTTCCAAAGAAGGGGGCAGCATGAGAAAAGTCCTAAAGACAGGAGTGAAAGGAGGTGATAAGAGGGGTGGATAGCATAAGGTAATTAACACCAATTTTCAATTAGAAAGAAAATCCATTTTGGTGTCTCTGTTGGGCTAAAAGGCATCAACTTTGGTGAAGGCTGTGTGTAAAATAGTTAAAGATAACTACCGTATATACTCAAATATAAGCCGAGGCACCTACTTTACCACAAAATACTGGGTAAAATGAGTGACTCGAGTATAAGCCAAGGGTGGGAAATGTGCTGCCCCGTGTCCCTCTTGTGCCCTTTGTGTCCCCCCTCTCTCTCCCGTGTTTCTTCTCCCCTGTCCCTTCCCTGTGTCTCTTCCCCCTCCTCAACCCCCCTCCTCATTCTCAACCTCCCTCCTCAACCCCACTCCTCATCCTCAACCTCCCTCCTCATCCACAACCTCCCTCCTCAAACCCCTCATCCTCAACCCCCTCCTCAACCTTACATCCTCAACCCCCTCCTCAACCACAACCTCCCTCCAATACCTCAACCTCCCTCCTCAACCTTCCTCCTCATCCTCAACCCCCTCCTCAACCTCCCTCCTCATCCTCAACCTCCCTCCTCATCCTCAACCCCCTCCTCAACCTCCCTCCTCATCCTCCCTCCTCAACCCCCCCATCCTCAACCTCCCCACTCCACCTCACTCCTCAACCGCCCCATCCTCATCCTCAATTCCCCCTCCTCACCCCCCCTCAACCTCAACCCCCCTCCTCAACCTCAACCTCCCTCCTCCTCATCAACCCCCTCCTCAACCCCCCATCCTCTTTTTGACCAAACACTGCAAGCCACTTTAGATTATTGTGAGCAGAACTGATGATCTCATAAGTGGAAGGAATGTTATCTGATTGTATGTGTTGTACATTCTGAGGTTTTTCTAAGAAGTTATTGGTATATATACAGTAATGAGGATAGTATAGTTATGTGTGAAGGTTGTTAAGTTAAGGTGGAAACACAATATGTGCCAAAGGTTAGAAATGTAGTTGCGTTTCCTGAAATTCTTGTAGACAACAGGTGATCTGTGTTTATATTCTGACATCATCTATTTTCGATCTCCGAAAATCTCCAAATATGCCTCAAAATAACTTGCAACCTCACCCACAGGATCTCTGGCTCTCTTCCTGTGCTGTGTGTGAGTGTGTAATTTTTTTAAAATTATTATTTGGCGTTTTTTTCCGGTGTTTCGAGTTACGCGTTTGAAACTATTTAGTCAGTTAAATTAGTAAACTGTGTGCCTCGCGATCAGCGGCAAAGTGCTCCGTTTTTCGGCAGTGATCCCAGCCATCGACATGATCGCCTTCTATGCCCATGTCTAGGCTGTTTTAAAGTCTCACGCGACCAACATTCGTAAGATCCACAAATATATATTTGATTAGTGGCACATGATAATTGAAAAAAGATAGACAATTAATTCACTACTCTTTAATAGTTTTAAGAGTGCCTGATCTAACAATTAACACATGGCAAAGTTAGAAAACATGTTTCACAAGAAATAGCCTTAACCGGCAATCTACCAGTCAGTTAAGGAGCATTATATTTCACATCAGGGGCATGTTGTCCTACCGTGATCTTATTATTTTAATGGGTTACTAATAAAGTTTATTCATTCTAATGTGGTTCATATGCATTAATGTATCTACATGTTGTAAAACTACCCATTTGAGAAAAGCCCATTTGGACAGAATGCTACCTAATAGAGTGGCTGTTCTTTCTCTTGATATCAAAATGTAAATTAATGTATAGTTTTGAATAAATTGCTTTTATTTGTCCGTACTACCTCAAAAACTCCATGTTAATCTCTTGGCCAGATAGGGGTCAAGTGTTGGAGAAGTCTTGAAGAATCTCTTCATTTCAATGGTAACCTATGTGGCTCCTGTCACCTCAAAGAGTTCTCTTGCGTCTCACCTTTTGGTATCTATGACTCTGTTTCAGCATTTTCTAAATGCTTGTCCATCTTTTTTTCAAATTCTTAGGCTATATGAGAATGAGAAGGGAAGAGTGTGAACGTATAAGACCTCATGCACCTACTTGTGTCATCCCTGTGCACCCAATCCCAGGAGCCGAGCACATCACTCCAGGGAGACTGAAGATAGGGTGCCAGATTGTTACTTTGGAAACCAGACAGAAACCAGACAGCAATAAAAAAATAAAAAAAGTCTATCCACCTTAACTGAGCAAGTGTGCTTCTTGATGGTAAATGGTTATATGAATTTGACAGTTGCCAGTGGTTCATATCATGCCATTGGCAACCTGCCAAGACTTGCCAAACTTGCTTTATCACATTCCTTGTTTACTGCAAGCCCAGGCCTCTTTCCATTAACTCCAACCTTGATATTTGTTGCTCGTGTATTAAATTACGTCTATTCTCTTGCTAACTGGACATGGTGCAAGGAAGGGGCAGTCTAAAATCTCCAACTACCTGTGCCATAATCACCACCATTATGGCATTTTGGGATTTGTGACCAATTTTATGGAGATTTGTATTTTTCATTCACCAGCCCCATTGCATTCTCCTCTATTTCTTTGAACCATAAAATTATTATTATTATTATAACGGGTTTTACTTATGAGCACTGCCATCTCTCAAGATTATTATTTATCTTAATAACTACAATATTTCCCCTTTGTTTTATCTCAGTACGGCTTTTGTTTCCTCATTTTCATAACCAATAAAAGTTAAGTTTTTTTTGTTAATAAGATTGGACATTTTTACAATCTCTCACATCTGACCCATTATGTTTATTTCTTTCTACATTATAACCAAAGAGTTTATAAGATACTTAAAATAAATTGATTAGTGCTTTCTCCTGTACAGCACAATTCAGTAAGAGGTACGTAAGCAAGGCACATACATTTTTTTTTCTCCTTATATGTGTCACATTTACTGGCACACTGGTCTAGACAACCTCAGCAGTTGTGGGTTTTGTCCATATCACTTATTTAATATCTAAAGACAATAACTGAAAGATAAACTATTCTCTTTGCACGCAAAAATGCATTTCTAATAAATCTATCTGATGCTTTTTTAAAGTTACACAGAGGAGGTTCCAAATATGGTATAATGTTAAACTACAGATAGAAGAAGCACTTTATCAACGAAATGTTATTTAAAAAAATAATTATCCTACAGTAAAACAACATTGAAGTTTGCCATTTTGTGTTGTCTGTTAGCCTTTCTGATCCACCCAATTTTGTAAATAAGAGATCATTGCATTTAATTATGGATAATCCCTTCATTGCTTTCTATGCAGTTGTCCGGCTCTGGGACTTCCTATTTTCCTTTTTGGGCAGCCAACCATGTCAAAAACAATGCCTAAGGGACTTATCTGTAATTAAATGTAATCACCTCTCTTTAACAAAGATAATCATCTTGTTTTGTGTGTGGACTAGCAACTCAAAATAGCAAATGTCATTGTTATTTTACAATATGTAAATGCATTTTTTAAATAACATTCAATTGATAAAGTACTTGATATTTCCTATATTCTTATATTAATATTGTATTAATAATTATTTAATAAATACTTTCAGCAGCCTTTGAAAAGCATTGAAATGTAATTTTCAGTGTCTCATTATTATCTTATACAAACAAAACTTAAATGCGATTCCACAAGGTTATATACAGTATTTTATAACAGCTAGTGCTACTTACAGCAATATTTAATTCCAGCCTCTTAAGTCCAACGTGTAGCACGAAAAGGCTCTGTGCTTCAAATTTGGCCGAGATACGTTGCTATTAAATTAAAAAAGGCTGCGAGCTACGAGCAAGAGACGCTATTTCGTAAACCAGTTCTCGTCCGACGGGGTTGTATGCTTGAACGCAAACAATTAAGCAATCACGTAGTTACGGGTTTAGATGGAGCCAATGGAAAAAGAGATTGTTAGCGTTATGTCACTGAAAAAGGGGAGGGTAGATTTCGAAGTCCTACGTGCTTCAAATCCAGTTTGCGATCGGATTCACAGGCCAGAAATAATGCAATATTAATAAATCAGTAAATATGATATTCTATTACATGCGAGTTACAGTATATGTCGTAACATATTGATTGCCGGGATCGATATCACACAAAATATGAACATGAAATAAGTATTTTTTGGGGCCGATTTGCGGGCTTGAGAATGTTGTGCTATTAATTCTAAGACTTAACTTCACTTTCCCTTATAATAAATGTACAGTAGTGTGTTTTTATTTGCCTACGAAGTGCTACGTATTGGACTGTACCCCCTTGCGGGTGCTCTCGAGCACCTGTAGGCCTTTGGGCTCCATTTGCGAGTGACCACGTTGCAATTTAATAGTTGAATTGAACAAGTAGCGGTTATGGGCATGACAAATCAAAGGATTTACATGCGCAAAGTTCAACGTTGCTCCACACATTCTCAGCCGTCCTGCGTGTTACCACACAAGTCAGCTGCAAGCAACGTTACAGGGCTAATTTAATAGCCGTAACATGTAAATATTGAGTTACGGGCTACGTTTTATAACGTAGCCCCAATTTAATGAGGCTGTTAGTCATTGGGAACAGAAGACTTTCTACAGCACATACCTTTTAAACAAACAAAGAACCACTATATTTATGATAAAACCTTTTCTATTTGCCTGTTTTAAGACCCCCTGGCAGTCTGGCCCTGTCAGTGCCCCCGAGTGTTAAAGAGGTACACTCGGGGTTCTGACGTGGCCAGACCAAATGGCTCTGCCCCCCTGCATCAATACGCTTGCAGGGATGTCGGCGTTGGAGGAGGAAAGCATGTGATCCTGAGCGTGGATCGGGGTTGCCGCTTTAGGTCATAAAAATTAACCCTGAGCCACACATTTGTGATTACCGCTATGGCGGTTAATGACATAAGACCCAACTCAACTTTTAAAATTAAAAGTTCAGCAGATATATTTCTGAGTGCATACAATTGAATATCTTAAACTTCAAAGGCCTCTATGTTAATACCCTATATCACAGATTATACAATGTTTAAGAGCAAAGTAAATCTCCCTAGCTATGATAATCACCCATCCCGGAAAATTTCGAGAGACCTGCTATGAGTGACTGCAGTAAGCCAGAGCTGAAAATCGCTGCAAACTTTTCCATTTACTTTTTTCACTGCCAAAATATTACGAGTTACTCCAAAATCCTATGCTAATAACACGTTAAAGATCACTCACAAAATAGGGCAGTGCTGTAACATCAAAAAACTTAAGAAAATATTACGGGTACCAAAGACCACTTGCAAATGGTTTTAAAACCATTGCTTAGTGCCGCAGCAGCAGCTACAGAGACAGTATATCACCAAAAACAATAGAAAATTATGAATGTTCATAATGTATTTGACACTTAACAGTCCAATTTAAACATATGAGTCATTAAAACATATGATATTTCTTTATTATGCCCTTGTCATTATACACCATCAAAGGTAAGACACAACCCAGTACTCAAGGGGTTAATACATATCAGGAAACCATGTGGACTAGGAACAAATGCTCTAATGCATTGTATGTATATATATATATATATTTATAATATGGTGGGCAAAAGAGCGATAGAAGCCCTCCACCGTACAGTAGTACAGTAAATAAAATGTACATCTGTGTTCACACCTGAATGTCCAAAGCAAGTTAAAAAACCTACTTCCAGCTCAGAGTTCCGAGAAAAAACAGTTATTACACTGCATTCTGGGAAGTTGAGCTGGGACATACAAATATGTCCACAAATGCCTCGCTCTTCATTCCGTAGCCATCATCAAACATGGCTTCCTTTAAGCTTATGCATGCTGTATTATTACACAGCTTTAATGCAAAGCCAAGGTTGGAATAAACACAGGCTGAGTATCCAATCCATGTACATGTTTCAAGCTTACTGGCTCTCATCAGCATGGAGCGGGATCTCAGCCTGTGTTGTGGAAATTATGAGTAGGTAGTTCACCACAACAATCATTTATAATATGGTGGGCAAAAGAGCGATAGAAGCCCTCCACCGTACAGTAGTACAGTAAATAAAATGTACATCTGTGTTCACACCTGAATGTCCAAAGCAAGTTAAAAAACCTACTTCCAGCTCAGAGTTCCGAGAAAAAACTGTTATTACACTGCATTCTGGGAAGTTGAGCTGGGACATACAAATATGTCCACAAATGTTTATTCCAACCTTGGCTTTGCATTAAAGCTGTGTAATAATACAGCATGCATAAGCTTAAAGGAAGCCATGTTTGATGATGGCTACGGAATGAAGAGCGAGGCATTTGTGGACATATTTGTATGTCCCAGCTCAACTTCCCAGAATGCAGTGTAATAACTGTTTTTTCTCGGAACTCTGAGCTGGAAGTAGGTTTTTTAACTTGCTTTGGACATTCAGGTGTGAACACAGATGTACATTTTATTTACTATATATATATATATATATATATATATATATATATATATATATATACACCAAATAAACACAATTATATATAGTAAATCTACAAATATAACTGCCACATATACTTAATTTAAACAAATATAAATAAATAAATAAATATATATACATATATAAATAAAATGGTTCCTTGCCACAGTTATGGCACTAGTCCTCACTCATTATAATAATGATGACATTCTCATTTTTTTATGGTTCCTAGAGTTGTTTCTCATCCGTAAAGCTTGTTTTGGGTACTTCTTACACTGAAATATCTTGCGAATACAGCAGGATTTATGGATGTGGGCTGAGTTTTATAATATTAAGAGTGGAAATTTAACATAAAGCTAAGGAAGGTAGGGGAAAAAAATCTCCTGCAGCAGACTTTAGGGTATACCGCAAATTACACAGCTCTATTAGCATGGAGGCCATGGATTCAAATATAGTTCAGTGGATAGGACACTGGCTGAAGGATAGAAATATAGAACATGGTTAGAGGAAGGGATGGTTAACAGGGAAGTATTCAATTTATTTTAGTGATATTATAGGTGGATGAAACGAAAATATACAACATGGTAGAAATTGCAGGGTGTGCAAGTCAGATGTGTATTGTTTTAATAAAACTAGAGCAATGGTCAAGTATGTGGGATTTAAAATTCCACACTGAAAGATTTAAAATTATGCATACAGACCACAAACATCCAAAAGAAGAATCTTTAATTTGTAGTAATTGGATGACTGCTACAGAAAAGAAAAGGGACTTGGGGTGATTAAAAGTAGGCAAACTACAGGAAAAGCAAGTAGGATGTTTGGTTTTATCAGATGAGGAATTAAGAGCAGAAAAAGGGAGGTACTAATGCCGCTCTATTGATAATAAGCAAATTAAGCTTAACTGGGATAAGCATAAGGCTATTCTAAGGCTTAATTCACTCAAACCTCAAGATCAATTCACATAATTTGAAGATCAGAAGAGATCTAAAAAGGTTGAACTTAATGGACTAAAACTAATTTTAACCTCAAATACTATGTAACTATGTAACCATTTAAAAATATATATATGCGCCTTTTATAATTGTAAACACACTTTGCTCAAAATGGTAACTTGTGTTACATCACCTGTATGCATTACTATGCTATGTCTAAAAACAATGTTGTATAGCCAACAGGACGTTAGTTCCAGATTTTTAATCATGCTAAAGTTTTTTTTTTAAACTGAGAGTCTTAACTTAAAGATAGTTAATATAGTACACCTTAAATAATAATCTCTGTATTAAAAAAACTCTCAATTTAAAAAGAAGAACTCTCCATTTAAAACACAATTTCACCATTTTCTATCTATTCATTATCAGGAAATAATATTATTTCTAAGTCAACTACATATTTAACCAGCTTTAACCTTATTAAACTATTATTATCTCAGAAAATATTCTATAACATGCTGCTGAGTTGTGGTCCCTGACAAGCTAGGACATTACACTGCAAATTCAACACTAGAGTCTGTGTCTGCATATGCTACAGTGGGCAGACTCATACAAGGACTATTTATATTGTTTTGGACAGTACAAACAAAGGGCCTCATTCAATTGTGGCATGGTAAGTTACCTAATGTAGGACTTAAGTTTGCCGACCTGCTGCGGGCCCGCAGCGTCCTCAAGTTAAGGTGATATTCAATTCACCATGGCCGCAAGTTAGGGGCCGATAGCAAAAATCGGAAACCATTGCCGTTGGATGTAGCATTTGCGGGCTTGAAGATGTTACGGGAGCAAGCCCGTAACCCCAGATGCAGAAACAGCCAATGGAAACAGAGATCGTCACCATGGCCAACCTCCAAGCCCATAACTCCTGATGCAGAAACAGCCAATGAAAACAGAGATTGTCATCATGACCAACCTCCAAGCCCGTAACTTGTAACTGCAGGCTGTAGGACTTTGAGATCCAGCCTCCATTTTTCAACAACCTATGGGCTTCAACCTCCAAGCCCGTGGGACTTTGAAAAATGGAGGTTGGATTTCAAAGTCCTACAGGCTTGAAGGTTGAAGCCGGTAGGACTTCCCATTAATTGCTGTGATCGATATAACATGAAAATTGTTGTGCTATTAGTTCTGAGATCTAACATCACTTTCACTCTTCATAATAGTAAAGTATTGCATTTTTATTTGCTTTTAAAGTGCTCCGATTTGTCATTTAGCCCTTTGCGAGACCTTCTTGGTACCAGTAACTTGTGGTTAGACTTTTGCCATTTGCGGGCTTGACGGAACGGTTAGCGAGGGGGAATCGGAGCAATTGAATAGCGATTTGTGATTTTAGCACTCAGAAGTCTTGCGGCCGTGAAAAATCAAAGGCTAGTAGAGCATTAGCTTGCGATTTTACAAATCACAATGGATCGCAATGAATCGCAGCATAGGTATATTACATACCTAGTAAAATCCTTCCATATCCCTTTAACAAATGAAGCAGTGTCTTCCACCACTGCAAGGTAACTGCATATAAGAGAAAATTGAAAACATCTGAAAATAATAAAAGTTGTATCTATTTTAATCCCACATATTACCATTTTTAACTTGTTCAATCTTTTTATTCTTTGTTCTGTGAAATATCATGAGCAATATGATATTTAGTGATATTGTGCAAATATTTTAAAAATAATGAGCTGCTTATTCACAAACCAAGTTATTGTTCAATTTAAATTTGCCAATTAAAAACAAAACACCACTGTGTCATTGTAAATAATTGTAATTTTAAATATGTGAAGATGTACATCTATCTGAAATAGTGCTCATTATCACATTTGATAAAAAAGGGTTCATAAACAGTGGTTTCTGCTTTAATTTATTTGATTATGCAACAACTTATTAATTATATAAATGTAAATAAATAGTAGGACTGGGAGACAATTATTTTTTTTATCCTGATTAATCAAGCAGAATTAATTGTGGTCTGTAAAACCTTGTGTGAGCTGTTCAGTGTACATTTTCTCACAGAAGACAATTTCCTTTAAGTGATTTGTCCTTTGCATATTTGTATTTGAATTTTCCATCTAAAAGAAACTGACAAATCTTCTCTCTGTGACCAGGGGTGTAGGAAGCGGGGGGATGAGGGGGACGAATGCCCGCAGCTTTCCCTACCTGCTGCTTTCTGATATGGGGTCTCACAAGATTACACAATATACTGTATATATATATATATATATATATATATATATATATATATATATATAAAATGTACATGGATCTGTATATATATATATATATATATATATATATATATATAAATATATATCTATATCTACAGTATCGGGAGTTACAGGCTTTGAGGTTCATCATGATATTACATTGCGAGCTTGAGAATGTTGTGCTATTCATTTTAATACCTAACATCACTTTACCTTTAATTTAAAATACAGTATTTTGTTTATATCTGCATTTACAGTGCTACGGACAGGACTCTAACCCCCTTGCGGGTCTCTCTCTAGTACCCGCAGGCTTTTTGGCTCCATTTGCCGTTTACCGGTTTGAGCGCCAGTGCGCCATGTGAATTTGTAGCAATTTAATAGCAATTTGCGATCGTGACATTTATGGGCTTGACAGATCAAAGGCTTTGCTGAGATGGAGTTCCGATTTTGAAGGCCCGTAGGGATTTTCCGCCTGTAACCCGCAGATCGTTTGTGGGTAGCTGAAAGAGGCCAATTTAATAACCGTAAGTCTAGCAGGCTCCTTTACGGGCTATGGATTCTTCAGTAGGAGGAATTTAATGGGGCTGCAAGTCAAACCATGCCCTCAGAGATTAATATTTTAATTGTGTTAATTGAAAAATTAATAATAACAGCACCTTGACCTAATAAATAGTATAAACTGTCAGAGTAAAAGTGTAAATAATATAAAAGTGCAAATAAAATGTAAAGGGACGTGAAACTGGCTGGCAGAGGGTAAGTTCTGAAATCTGAATACATTTTTGAAAAAATTTAAAGATTTTGTGATACATTATAAAATACTTTCTTTCTGATGCAACAAAGAAAAAAATATGGACATTTCCTGTGGTTTCACCTCCAGCAGTGGTGTGCAACGAGCTATAGGTGGCGCGACGGTGGTGCAACGCAACGTTTTTTTTATTTGTTCTTAGAGTGCCAGCTAGAGTTAGGGTTTAGGGTTTGGGTAGTGGCAGATGATAAGCTTTACATAATATGTGCACGCCACTACTTTACTATGTAATGCTCATCATCTGCCACTAACCATAACCCCAAACCTAAACCCTAACTATAGCTGTCACTCTAAGATCAAATTGAGCAAAGTCTCATGGTGCCACTGTCGCACCACCTATTGACTGCTGCACGCCACTGGTGGCAAGGGCAAAAGAGGAAAGATCAAAAAAAGGGAATGCAGTTTTTTTTATATAAATTTTTTTTTGTTAATTAGAATACAAATAGTGTATTTGTTCTTAAATCGTCAGTAGCACTTGTGGTGTCTTCTGTTCCTGGACAGTTTATAAAGGTATTTTATGCAATGGGTCATATGTACTAAAGGATGTAGAGTTGTAGAAGCCTTTATTATATCAAATCTTAGTATATCGGCACCAACGGTAACAAAGGAATGGAGAGGGACTGCAAGTGGAATCCAATGGATCTCTAGCACCTCACACTTTAGTACATACGGCCTAGTTACATGATGAAAGCAATCAGAAATCCCTGTTTTGTTGATGACAGCAGACTCCAACATCGTTAAGCCAGCATTTTACTATAACTAGAATACAGTAGATCCCATTCTGCTTATTTGTTTACTCTTCCACTGTAAACAATGCATGTAAACAATGTGTCCAATTGTGGTCCATAAACATTGTTGCTTAGTCCAGTGTTTGTTTATGCCCTGAAGGTATAGCTGTATTTATAGTCACAACTGTTGTCACTAACAAATACACACAGCAATTAGTTACAGCTCAGTATTACATTTATAGAAACCTCACAGTACACATATTAGTAGGATAGTGATTGATGTGCAACTGATTGGCTTTGATTACGTTTGGTCTGTACCTCTTTAACACTCGGGGGCACTGACAGGGGGTCTTAAAACAGGCAAATAGAAAAGAAAAGGTTTTATCATAAATATAGTGGTTCTTTGTTTGTTTAAAAGGTATGTGCTGTAGAAAGTCTTCTGTTCCCAATGACTAACAGGCTCATTAAATTGGGGCTACGTTATAAAACACAGAAGACATCATAGAAGGTGTTGTGAATCGTGGAGAAAAGAATGCTGCAGAGGAGCAAGGAAGTGATGATGATGACGGGTGTGAAGTGGAAGAAATATCCTGGCAGAGAACTACTGCAGCATTCGAAAGAGTAACAGCTTTTGCAGAACAGCAACCGTTCTTCACTTCTCAGAATTTTATTCAGCTGCACATCATGTAAACCT
Organism: Discoglossus pictus; assembly: GCA_027410445.1. Taxonomy (NCBI): domain Eukaryota; kingdom Metazoa; phylum Chordata; class Amphibia; order Anura; family Alytidae; genus Discoglossus; species Discoglossus pictus. The sequence continues at coordinate 312,059,053 of CM050163.1, read as the reverse complement.
GGGCAAAGCAAGGTGATATTTGTTAATTTATGCAGAAATATGCACCCAAGTCTACAAGTAAAACATCATCTACAGATGAAGATCCAACACTAATGACGTCCACTACTCCTGATCGTGTTCCAGCTAAATTATCAGCAGATCCTGGTTTTCTGCTCCTGAAGGAGTCCTAGCAGGAGATGAAGCTGCTGGAGATCCTGATGTTATGTCTACGCAGTATACTGTCTTTCTTAGTTAGTTTTTTAGTTCACTGAAATTAACAGAAGTGAAAAAGTGTAGTTAGTTATGTTCAGTAGTTTAATGACTGCTATTTAATGCAGTACAGTGCATTTCAAAAAGCTATTTTTTACAGTGCAATAAAACTTCAATGAAGTGAAGTCTGTCTTTATTTGCTTTACTTTGCTTTTAATTAGTGTATGACAATCTCAATATCAATTAAAAGGACACTGCAGTCCCATATTTGCATATACTATACAGGGAGTGCAGAATTATTAGGCAAATGAGTATTTTGACCACATCATCCTCTTTATGCATGTTGTCTTACTCCAAGCTGTATAGGCTCAAAATCCTACTGCCAATTAAGCATATTAGGCTATGTGCATCTCTGTAATCAGAAGGGGTGTGGTCTAATGACATCAACACCCTATATCAGGTGTGCATAATTATTAGGCAACTTCCTTTCCTTTGGCAAAATGGGTCAAAAGAAGGACTTGACAGGCTCAGAAAAGTCAAAAATAGTGAGATATCTTGCAGAGGTATGCAGCACTCTTAAAATTGCAAAGCTTCTGAAGCGTGATCATCGAACAATCAAGCGTTTCATTCAAAATAGTCAACAGGGTCGCAAGAAGCGTGTGGAAAAACCAAGGCGCAAAATAACTGCCCATGAACTGAGAAAAGTCAAGCGTGCAGCTGCCACGATGCCACTTGCCACCAGTTTGGCCATATTTCAGAGCTGCAACATCACTAGAGTGGCCAAAAGCACAAGGTGTGCAATACTCAGAGACATGGCCAAGGTAAGAAAGGCTGAAAGACGACCACCACTGAACAAGACACACAAGCTGAAACGTCAAGACTGGGCCAAGAAATATCTCAAGACTGATTTTTCTAAGGTTTTATGGACTGATGAAATGAGAGTGAGTCTGGATGGGCCAGATGGATGGGCCCGTGGCTGGATTGGTAAAGGGCAGAGAGCTCCAGTCCGACTCAGACGCCAGCAAGGTGGAGGTGGAGTACTGGTTTGGGCTGGTATCATCAAAGATGAGCTTGTGGGGCCTTTTCGGGTTGAGGATGGAGTCAAGCTCAACTCCCAGTCCTACTGCCAGTTCCTGGAAGACACCTTCTTCAAGCAGTGGTACAGGAAGAAGTCTGCATCCTTCAAGAAAAACATGATTTTCATGGAGGACAATGCTCCATCACACGCGTCCAAGTACTCCACAGCGTGGCTGGCAAGAAAGGGTATAAAAGAAGAAAATCTAATGACATGGCCTCCTTGTTCACCTGATCTGAACCCCATTGAGAACCTGTGGTCCATCATCAAATGTGAGATTTACAAGGAGGGAAAACAGTACACCTCTCTGAACAGTGTCTGGGAGGCTGTGGTTCCTGCTGCACGCAATGTTGATGGTGAACAGATCAAAACACTGACAGAATTTATGGACGGCAGGCTTTTGAGTGTCCTTGCAAAGAAAGGTGGCTATATTGGTCACTGATTTGTTTTTGTTTTGTTTTTGAATGTCAGAAATGTATATTTGTGAATGTTGAGATGTTATATTGGTTTCACTGGTAAAAATAAATAATTGAAATTGGTATATATTTGTTTTTTGTTAAGTTGCCTAATAATTATGCACAGTAATAGTCACCTGCACACACAGATATCCCCCTAAAATAGCTAAAACTAAAAGCAAACTAAAAACTACTTCCAAAAATATTCAGCTTTGATATTAATGAGTTTTTTGGGTTCATTGAGAACATGGTTGTTGTTCAATAATAAAATTAATCCTCAAAAATACAACTTGCCTAATAATTCTGCACTCCCTGTATAGCCTGCTTGTAGTTTTGCTGCTGGAGCTGAGTGGCGTACGCTTAACCCACAAGGTCCACCTCTAATATATAAAATTTTATATGAAATTATACTACTACTAGTTTAATCAACCATTTTTTTTTCTTTGCTGATCAGCTTCCTCAGATGATAGAAGACTTTGAATACACATGAAGTTTCTATCTGCACAATGCCATTGTCATCTACAACTGCTAGTGCAGTTCTAATGAATAGCTCATTAGTTTAAAATAATATACTCTATCCACTTTACAACCTTCATGGTTTACACTCACATATGTTTGCTAACCTTCACAATTGACATATAAACTCAGATTGAGAACATAACACAGAAATAAATATTGTCATAAGAAATGTAATACTTCTAAGCGCATATATACATTTTGACTTGTATGTGTGAGTTGTATGTGCAGTTGCATTCACTAGTCTAATGGGCCACTTTACCAAAGCACTATATTAAAGCATAACTGTAAAACATCTTCCTGAGAAAAGTGTTTTTTTTATAAGGATTTTTTTTTTGGGGGGGGAGCGATTTGATGACATTTGATGAAAGGTTAGATTTCTCTCATATTTTCAGTGTAAATCAAGCTGATAAAAAACAAAGCCTCTTTTGCTTAACTTTACCAAGTTCCCAATAGTTCTGTATATGGTTTCATTATTTTTTTTTCTAAACAACATTTCCTCTGAATGGAAGAGTAATTTTATTAGTGGTGCTAGATGCAAATTAATGACTTAGGCTTTGATTTCATAACTCACAACATGGGAAAGTCATAAAAAGAATTGAGCAATTACATCTTTCATATAAAAAAAACCAATGAATCTATGCTTGGTGATTATTTCCAAAAATTATCCCCCCAATATAACGAGACTAGCTATTACTGCCCCAACAATCTTTAGCAAGTGTCTTTGAAGATTTGAGGCTATTCACTATGGCACAAAAAATAATGGATACTCTGAACACCCACTAGGCTGTTTGACGCTGTTTAATTATTATTATATTTGTACCCTTCCTGCCATTATTGCATATGAGGGTTAAATGTAATAAAAAATGTATGCTAGAGACTTTATGACCCCCTCCGCATAGCCCCCATGAAGCCCGTAATATAAAAAAGTTTTGAGGTCTCCCAAGGACCTATTCAATAGCAGAGGGGTTGAAGCCATTAATCCGCCACCCCCTGCTGGTTTGTGGTGAGGAGGCTTTGAACAATGGATATACTAGCCCCACTCTTGCCCCTAACATCCCATGTGGGCTAAATTTGTCAGTTGTCCACCCCCACCTAAATCTACCTACTATCTCCAATTAGGCTTTACATGGGAACCCAACAGTACCTCCTATGGGGGTCCATAAATGTAACATTTGTCTTTACCTCAACTCTTTCGGGTCTCTCTTCAGACACACACAAAAGACCCACATCCAAAATCACTCTATAAAAAACAAAAATATTGCATTTTGTTGTTGTAACATGCAAACTCTACCCAAACACATTGTTGGAAATACAAGATCTAAACTTCTTAACCCTCTATAACTAACAAAAAATGGCCAACTAAAAAGAACTTTATAAAGCAACTGAAAAAGCTTAATTACACTTGTGCATTAGTTTGAGCAGAAGCAATGGTTTCATGGTTTACCGTTTAAGGACCACTGTTGTCCAAGATTTTCGATATGGTCTTTTGCATGTCTAAACCCGTCAAGCTGAATTATTTTTTTAGAAAACCAAACATTTATTTTTTATCTTTTATATGACATTTTTCTTTACTGTACTGTTTCATTTTCTCTTCTGCTCTGATTCTATCTGCTACATTCTCAAGAGGATGTGTCTATTCTTCTACACTAAAGAGTTGTCTCTTAGTCCTGACAGTTTTTTTATGCCACATTCCCACTGTGTGGATAGATCTCCCCTGCATTCAAAGTCTCCTCCATGTCAAGAAGTAAATAGAAACAAACCAAAATGGTAAATTCAAATGCAGCATAATTGCACAGAAAAAAGTAACAGCAGCTGTATTGTATTACATTCTATAAATATTTTGCCTGTTTTCAAGTATTGTTCTTCAAAAGTGCGTAATTTAAGTCTAGGACTACATTGGTCTATTAACTGCTGAACATATCTTGTTAGTCAGGCTTTATACTTCATATCTTCCTATCCACACACATTTTAGTGCACAGCTAATCTAGAGGGAACTTGCTATAGTAATTTATGACAGTTATACTAAAACAATAGACAGCCAATTTATCAGAATAGTGGAGTATTTCAACAATATTTATGATAAACAGGCAACATATTTATAGAATGTAGAACAATACAGCTGAAGTTACTTTTTTTTCTATGCAAATACGCTGCATTGGAATCTACCATTTTGATTTTGTCTGTGTATTTTCTGACATGGGAAGAGACTTTGCTGCCACATTCCCATTGTGTGGATAGATGCTTCTCTGCAGTCGAATAGTGTCAGGAGATCCCCTAGAACCTATTCAAGGGAAAGCTTACACAATAACAAAATTAGAGGTGGTCCATCTGAGAACGGACAATACCTATAGTTCTGGTTACCTACTCAGAGAGCAACCTCTTTTAGCTCACTTGTGCCCTTCACAGGGAGAAATATCCTGTAGTATATCAGTCTGGACCCACTCAGAAGACTGACCCAGCCCAGAAATACCAGACAATTCTACCATGAACAGGAGATACGGCAAACACCCCAGACGCGTTTCGGCCTCTGTGGGCCTCGTCAGTGGGAAAGCTCATTAGTGTACAAGAACACATACTCTGGAGAATGTAGCAGGAAGAATCAGAACAGAAGAGAAAAAAAGGACAGTACAGTAAAGAAAATTGTATATAAAAGTAAAACAATATATATATATATTTTTTTTTTTTGCTTAAATATTCAAGAGACCATATAGAAAAAAACTTTTGCTTCTGCTCATATTAATTTGCAATTGTACATAAGCTTTTTCAGCTGAAGCACACTTAATTTATAAAGATCTTCTTAGTTGGCTATTTTTGTTAGTCATAGACTGTTAAGAAGTTTAGTTCTTGTATTTCCCACAATGTGTGCCGTTAGTATTTGTATGTTATCAAAACTAATTGCAATATATTATCTTGGCTGCTATTTAATAAATGTATTTGTGTTTCTTTAAGTTCAGGAGACAGAGCAAGTGAAGTAAGAGATGGAAAAGTTTAGTCATGGTGCATTTGACAGGACAAATAAAACAATTGTGCCAAGGTTTTAAAAGGAAATAATTTGCTTATAAGATGCATTATAAGTCTTACAGTTGTACAGTTGTCAACAAGTCTGTCTCAAGTGCCTTAATCATCCTTGTTAACCATTGTTATCATCACCGAATTACAAGCATTAAATTATTATCATTTCAAACAAATGTTGATTATCTCGTATTGTAATTTACTTTTCAACACTGTATTGCATTTGTATATTTAATAAAAAATCTGAAATATTACAATTTTATGATGATCTCTTGTAAATGACAACCCACTGCAAAGTATTCTGTTGTCATTACTACTCTGAATACTTATTGTTTATATACTGTACTTATATTTGCTTATACTTGTAATGAGCCGCAACATGATTTGAAAGTTACGCCTTACCATATTAGGCTCTTACTTACAAATCAGAGCACCAATTAAGCAAATAATAAAGCCATCCTGTACTCTGATGAGACATGAAAGTGATTGTAGGTGTTAGAGTTCATAGCACAACATTCCCATACACTCAAATCTGAAAATATTTTTTTTGTAATTCATGTTCAATTTCTGTGTCCAGAGTCCCCCGGGCTTGGAGCACATCAGACCCGCAATGGCTGTGGGATTAGCCTCCGTCAAGTCCGTAAATGGATAAAATAGACCCACAGGTTACTTAGGCCACGGAGGTGTCGCAAAGGGCTTACTTACAAATCGTAGCACTGATTAAGCAAATAGAAAAGCCATCCTGTACTTAAAAGTGAAAGTGATGTTTGGTCTTAGAATTAATAGCTCAACATTCCCATACTCTCAAATCTGCAAAAAAAGACATTTAATTTCATGTTCAATCTTCGTGTTCTATCTATCATGCAAGTCCCACGGGCTTTCGGGTCAATCACCCTCCAAGCATGTACAGGCTTGAATAACAAGCTACGGGCTTGGAGGTCATTGAAGCCCGTGGGACTTTGGAAGGAAATTAAACCTAAAATCAAAGATTATAATTTGGTGATGTGCAAGTTTAAGAATGTTTTACTATTAATCCTCATGTCCCCCATTGTGTTCTTCATCAGTTGCAGTGCTGGATTGGATATATATTTGTATTTACAATGCTTTGAGTTTGCGGCCTCCAACCTCCGAACTCATACGATTTACTGGCTTCAAGGTCATCGAAGCCCGCGGGACTTGGGACGGAAAATAAACCTGAAATGAAATATTGGATTTGGGCGATGTGCAAGCTTGAGAGGGTGCTATTAATCCTCATGTCCCCCATTATGTTGCCTATCATTTACAGTGCTTTAAAGTGCTGTCTTGAATTTATATTTTCATTTACAGTTTTCTGACTTTGTGGCCTTGAAACAGAGAGCGCAGAGAGAGGGAATGCACAGAGAGCACACATAGAGAGAGCACACAGAGAGAGCGCACACATAGAGAGAGCACAGACAGAGAGAGTGCACAGACAGCTAGAGTGCACAGACAGCTAGAGTGCACAGACAGAGAGAATGCCAGACAGAGAGCACACAGAGAGACACAGATAGATAGAGAGGTAGGGGTACTGAGAGAGAGAGGTACAGAGCCGACAGCGCACAAAAACAGCAAGAGAGCACACAGACAGAGCGCACAGAGAGAGAGCGAACACAGGCAGCTCACACTGACAGAGCACAGAGAGAAAGTGCACAGACAGAGAGCGCACAGAGAGAGAGACAGAGAGGGGGGGTACAGAGCTGGCAGCGTACACAGACAGCAAGAGAGAGCACACAGACAGAGCTTGCAGAGAGAGAGTGCACAGACAGAGAGCGCATATAGAGAGAGAGAGCACAGACAATTCAAGATTACATTCTATAGTACTGTCATTTATGATGGGCAAGTTGCTAGTAATAAATAACATTACAATCAGTATGGGGCATCATCGTGCCACAGCATTTAATAATTGCACTTAATTAACCAAATGAGGGTCCCGGTCAGCGGGAGCAACTTCCTGCCCCTGGGCACACGCCCAGGGGCCCACCTGCTCTTTGTTAAACACGCCCATGAGGTATGGATTGGACCAAACCCCTTTTTCCTTTGCTACAACGCCTCTTTTTTCATTATTTTCCTTTTTTATATGCATACAAACGGTTTATGCAATTTAACAAGACAATGAAAAGACCCATCCTGCACATAAAATTGGGAGAGAGGGTAATCAGCATGATGCCCGGCCTCGGAATGAGAAGATGGTGCCGCTGCTCGCCAAGCCTAGACTCCTTCCCCCTGCAACAGATCAGGGCACGCCCAAGATCTGCTGTGTCATAGGACACACCATGTGATCTGGGAAGCCTGGGCCACCCTGCGTATCCTCCACAACCCCAGCAGGATTCATACAGCTCCCACCCTCATCCAATACATAACATAATAAATAGATAACAACATGTCAACCAGTATGGAGTATCAACATGCCACAGCATTTATTAATTATGCTTAATTAACCGAATGAGCGGGAGTGGCCCGGCCAGCGGCAGCAACCAACTGGCCCTGGGCACACTCCCATGGGCCCAACTACTTCTTGTTAAACACGCCCATGAGGTAGGGATGGGGCCATCCCCCTTTTCCTTTGCTACTGACCCGGGCAACTCCCCCACCCACCACAGAGCAGGCGCAGAACCCCTTATGGGGCTGCAACCCCCCCTCCCCCCCAACAACCCCTTGGCACGCCGAATACTATCCTTAAATTTGAGCATCATCATATTTCCATTAAATGAACACCATCCGGCAGGAACCAGGCATCATCACTTGTATCCTCAAACTTATGATGGCGCACAGCCAGGAAGCCAATCCTACAAGAAAAACTTGCCAACAACTGCAACAAACTGCGCCAAACCTTTCAGACCAAAAAATCATGACTCCCGGAAACCTTTCTTTCCACTTGTACATATCCCTCTTCCAGTCCCTGACTAATCTCTAAATAGGGACCCCCCCCCAGGTCATTACCTCCAGCATGAATTAAAACAATCTGTGGTACGCCAAAACGTTGAACCTGGGAAACTGAAGATAAATTCCCGGCACAGTAACTAAAGGAGTGGCCAATCACCCAGAGCTGTTTTCTGGCGCCTGCAATAAATATAAGACAATAAGCAAACGGCAGCCGTTGGTCTAACATAGCTCTGAAAACGTTTATATTCCCACCTCCCAATTCTTTTTACGTTCTCTGGTAAACCTAAACCAGCTGCAACAGTGGCAGCCCCAATACGGAAGGAATGTGTGCTGAATTCGGCTGGATCCAGCCCAAGGCACTGCAAGCAAACTTTTAAGACCATCCATGTGAATTAACAGCAGGCCTGGGCATGGCGTTCACTGCTGTAAATAGTTGCTGGTACATTCCATGGGGCAACATTCAGTACCAACTCTATACAGGGTAATTTCCCTTCCTTTACCCTCCTGATCGGTCTTAGATCTTGCAAGCCGCAACCAATTCCCCCACTCTGAATGCTCCGAAGAAAGATAGGGAAAAAAGACAGTTCAGAAAAGCAAGGCCTCGTAAGAGGAGCTGGACACTGCGCCCAGCATCACCCCCAGCCGAGGCAACAGTGTAAAGTGATGGGGCGCCTCTTATCCTGGACCTGTTCACCTTTGAACATGCCACCAATCACCCGTTTTACTACAAAGACCTTTGTGAAGCCCCTCAGCCCGGCCAGTTTGAACATGAACACCATGGCTGCCACCCCACCACTGCTTTTGAACTCCCTCCACTTTTGCATCTCAGCAAATTCCACATCTGGTCCTCCATGTAAGCTCCACCAGCCAATTCCACCAACTCATTCCATCTCGACCAGACCTTCTTATATGAGTTCCAGGTCGCCGGAGCCAGAGAGTTCCTAATCAATGTTGCTATCTCTTAGCTCCAATCTCCCAGAGCTCCTCTGGGAAACTGTTGCCCTGTTGCACCGCCTCTGGTGCCAGATGCTTAAACCGTTCCTACTGAAAACGAGAAAGGGCATCAGTGATCCCATTCGCCTATCCCGGGCGCATGATTTGCCCTAAACCAAATATCCAACCGTAAACAGTCCAATGCCTCAACAGACATATGACTGGCACTGTAGATGCCGATAGTATTGTTGATGGCATGAACCACAGCCATATTGTCCGTGAAAAAGACTATCTGGCCATACCATTGCCTATCCCCTTTGATGTACAGGGCCACCACTATGGGAAATAACTCAAGAAAAGACAGGTTTCTTGTCAAACCTGCTTCCTCCCAATCCCCCGGCCATTGAGCGGCACACCAACTTCCATCAAGGTAAGCTCCAAAGCCGCATGACACAGATGCATCCGTATAGAGCTGCAAATCACTGTTAGATACTATCCGCGAATGAATGAGCGTATTTCCATTGAAATCACTCAGGAACGTCAACCAAACCCTGACATCCTCCTTCATGGAGGCTAAAACCCCAATGAAGTGATGCGGTTGCCATATGCGGTTGTTCCTAGGGCTAGCCTTCTGCTGAATATCCTGCCCATGGCCATAATGCGGCATGCAAAATTCAGCTTACTCATTAATGATTGAAGCCGGAGGGATACCCTTCTAGCCCCCACAAGAGCCATCAGCTCGGCTTTCAGATCCACAAGTTTTTTTAGGGGGAAGACTACATTTCATCCGCATAGAATCAATCTGAATACCCAAAAAGGTTAACAACGAAGCCAGGCCCTTGTTTTTTTCTTGGGCTAATGGCACCCCGAATTCCTTCGTCATGGACTGGAATGTATTGAGCAGGAATTGGCAGGTATCGTGACCTGTCGGGCCTACAATCAAGAAGTCATCTAGGTAGTGCCCCATACTGGTACACTCCTGGCACATGACCCACTGCAGGAATGTGCTAAATGTCTCAAAGAATGCACATGATATGGAACACCGCATTGGCAAACAGAGGTCCACATAGTACCCTTATTCAAAGCAGTGACCCAATAAGTAGTGACTACACGGATGGACCGGCAAAAGGCAAAATTCTGACTCCACATCCACCTTAGCCATCTAAGCTACATGACCTGCTAACCTTACAATTGGCCACGTCAAATGATGCGTATGACACTGAGGAACACTCCTTGTCAACACCGTCATTAACCGAGGCCCCCTTGGAATAAGATAGATGATGGATCAGCCAGTATTTCCCTGGCTTCTTCTTAGGTACCACACCCGTGGGAAAGCCTTTTAAGTTTGGAAATGGAGGAACTTAAACTGACCCGCCATCCTGCCTAAATTTACGTCTTTTTAAAAAAAATCTCTGACAACTTCAGGGTGTTCTGCCACTGAGAGACTGCTGGTAACCCCGATTTTGCACAGGATTACAAAGCCATCCCCGACACCTTTCCTTTTACCCTACCTCTAGCCACAAGACCATTGCGTCCAGCAGGACTGGCGTCCTGATCTTTTTTAAGTTGCTCACTAGTCTTGCTACTCTCTCTTGGCTTACTGAATTTTGCAGCGGGGTGCTCCCCGCCACAGCTGGTGCAACTGTGATTTCAACTGCAATTGGGGGAACATCTACAAATGCCCTCATTATAGGCTTAGCAGATTCGCTTCCTGGGACTTGATGTGAGGGCGGGAGATATACCCCTGCTTGAGCTGCTCCCAAAGGGCAGCATGGCCCTCATCGTTGTCATCACATTCAACCAGTCCGCTATTGCCTTATCTTTTCAGGCCATATTTGGCCCAGAAGCCATGCACTGGCAAAAGTCCTTATCATACTTCCACCAGGCCATACCACCATATGTGCGGTAGGCACTTCTGATGTCTTCTTGGTACACAAAAAGGGATGAGAACTGATTGGGGAACCTTTCCCCTATCACGCAGGCCATGATGGAGAATGCCTGAAGGCAATTATCGAACGTCCTAGAAATATGCCAAATAGCCTGCCGCCTATCCCCATACTAGCTAAACGAGTCGTGTCGACAAAATGCGTCAAAGGGAGAAGCAAGAACATTTCTACAAACTCCCTTCGCCATATCCGCTCCTTTGTCTCTTGGGACAAATGAGCCCCCAGGTTATCCAAAAAGCAAACTGTTGTAGCCCTCATAGACAAGTGAGACACCCTAAACACCTCGGAGGATCCTACCATAGCTATCGGATCCACAATGCTGATAGCGGGTTCCCCGGGTCATCTCCGGGGGCTAATGCATGGGGTGACCCCACTGTCCTGAATCCTCCCTGGAGGGGAGCCCTGCACCCATGCCTTCACTGTTAGCCTCCCATTCCCCTATGTCCCTGTCAGACATACCTATACCGTGGTTGCCCAGCAAACCCCTAAGCCCAGACATGAACGTATCCTGGCCCTCCCCTACCGCCCTCCTTGCTTTCAATTCTTCCTTTGCCTGACCTGAGCTTGTCTGCCAGGATCTTGCTTTCCTCACCTCACAGTCAGAGCCTGAGCAGGTACAGATGCAGTTGCGTGACCTGCGACTGCGGGACCTAGAGAGGTCCATGGACCTCCTAGAAAGGCAAGAAGAACCAATACTAGCCCTTCTATGCCTGCATCCCGGAGTCAAGACACCCAGTCCATCGTCCTGAGAGGAATCAGCTGTTTTTTTTTGTCATTCTACTCTTACTAGTACCCTTCCTACCACTGGGTGTGAATTTTGGGGGTTAGGACTGTCGGAGAGTATAATCTGGCTCAAAGGTGCTCCAGAAGGTGCAGGCTGGCCTAATGCACTGGCACATGGAAAATCTGTTCACTCAGCTCTCTGAGGTGAAGGCAGCTGCACCCCCAGATCCTCACCTGTACTAGCAGTATGTGGCTTAGCCCCTTCTCATGGGAAGCTTCAGGCACTGGGTACAGGCTGCAGTGTGGGATGCCTGAGGAGCATGCCGCCCCTAGTATCCCTATGCTGCCAGCCCCTGAGGACTGTGCATGGGAAACTGCAATGGGAGGGGGGTTCATTCTTCTGTAGGAGCACCTAAGCAGTACACTAGTCACTAAGAGACATTCAAGGTCAGCTGCCTCCAATTCATCCATGCTCTTGCCTGCACTGCGGATAATGATATACAAACAAGCACTCACTGCAGAACAGCAACAATGAAGGAAGGGACAGAACAATCAAGAGACAAGACAAACAAACACAGCACACCAAAAAACAAACCAACCAAGGCCAAAGAAGGGAGGGAGGAGGAAAAAGGCACAGCCCACAACCCAGCACCACAAAAAGACACAGACCAGATCTACCACACCAACACACATTCAAGACACACAACATAGACCATCAGGCTGTGACAGGACTCTCCAGAGCAGCAGGGGACACCAGACGGATCTAGCGTGTTTTATTAGCACCAGGGTCAGAGATGCTGTGCACCCCTCACACTGGTATGTCACAGGCTCTGTTGCCCCTCCCCCAGGTCCCCCATTCTGATCTCCTACCCCCCCAGTTCCCCATTATGATCGCCTACCCCCCAAGCCCCAGGTCTGTATAACACGCTTTCTGCTTGTTTATCATTGTTGATATATATGGTTGTAACTGTAGTAATCCACCTTAAGAGGGCAGAGCCTTTGACATACCAGTGGGAGGGGTGGACAGCAGCTCTGACTCTGGAGCTGATGAAACACGCTAGATCCCACCAGACCTCCAACCAGCATGATGCCCGGATTGAGAAGACTCCTCCCCCTGCGGTCAGGCATCCAATCAGGGTGCGCCCAGGCTCTGCTGTGTCATAGGACACTCTGTGCAATCCCGGAAGCCTGGGCCACCCTGCGTGTCCTCCATGACGATATATTATTTTGGTTATCAGTTATGAGAAGGGTTTCTAACTTAACAAATAACTGTCTGACTTTTCTCCTGCTTAATAATGCTCTTAGGTAGACTTGAAGCTTTTCTTCATTGTACAGTGGTCCTTTAAAGTGTACTGTATAAAAGGACAAAGCCGCACTAGTGTATTTGTGCTGATGAAACAGCATATTTCACATAATTCATTTAAACATGATTTATGCTGTTTTAGAACATTTCCATATCTGCAAATGCAACTAGCCTCAAAACAAAGGAAACACATGTGACATGATTTCTTCTACAGTAATATAAACCACACCATGGATGACTTGGCATTATTATGTACATAAACCTGCATGTCCATAGCAAAACATGGGGTGATCAGATTCTCCTGCTAGCATGCTTCAGTTGTGAGTGCAAACAGGAGTTCTCAGGTGTAAGCCTCCCTTTTAAAGGATTGCACAACTCACAATACATCAGGTTGTTGTATTACAATTTCAATACAAAAATATGTGATGTGTTTTTTTTATTTTGTCAAGCATTAACTTAAGCAATAATGTAAGGTTGTCTTTATATCTGCACATGGGCATATTTAGATTTCATGCTGCCCTAGGCCATTCTGATTTGTGTTTACCCTTTGCCCAGTTGCAGCTCCTCCTTTTCCCTTTCTAGACCTCAAATTATAAGTTTATGTGTTTATACACATGGGTGTTGGAACTAAGGCAGACAAAGGGGATAAACCCCCCAGATTTTTCAATGTGTGTGTTTATGTGTAGAGAAGCAGTTGTGTGGTATTTTTATACTATATGTGGTATTCCCCCCAGATTTTCTTTGGCTCCTACACCCATGTTTATACATCTATATATGCTATGTCAGAAAGTGTCTAGTACATTTAAAGACAGAAATTTCACAGCATATAGACATTTTTGTGTATATACTAACATGTTTCAATGTATTACACTGCACCTATTGCCCCCATATGGCTTGGCTTCATGGGCCTAGGCAGAAATACACACATATATCTTAAATGTGCCTACACAGATTGTTTCATACCCTTTTAATTCAACTGTTCCACTTGGTGAGGTGAACTTCATGTGGAGTAATGCCTTATGTCTCTGTATAAAGGGATGTATAAATAATGTTACTGTATAAAGGGATTAAACAAGAAACATCTATGTAAAGTTCTTGTGCTTGCATGAAGCATACTTTAACATCTACAAATTGTGTAATGCTCTGTTTTCAATTCCAGAAATGGAAGCATTACTAACCTATCTGCTAAAAAAGGGCAATTATGTGCCCAGACTGAATTGCTGACTACAGGCCTATCTCAAAACTTCAATTTCCAGGGAACAATCATTGAAACAGTGTTTGCAACCCAAATGGCAACCTGACTCGCAATCAGCAACTTATTGGACTCATTTCAATCAGGGTTCAGAAAACAGCATAGTACTGAAATAACTCTGGTACATGACCTAAATGAATTCCTAATAGACAGGGGTGACTGTTTTAAACTATTCCTCTTTGACCTCTCTGCAGCATTTAAAACTGTGGATAATGATATTTAAATTCACTGTCTTAAGGAATACTATTGACTGGATGGTACATCACTGAGCTGGTTCAGATAGAACTTTCAGACAGATCAGAGAGTGTCCTCAGGGGTAAGTTCCTCTGCACCTACACCACTGACACGTTCTACAGGAATCCATTGTATCTTCCATGATTTTTTTTTACTCTGTGTACATACGTCCAATGGTTGATATAAAGACAGCAGAGTCTACGTTATCATTTCTATGCTAATGACACATTCATTCATAGCATTCATTACACATTTAACATTATATGCACTTATTACTTGGTATTATAATGGAAACATCATAAATAGACACACTGTACATACTGCTCTCAGCTTCTTCCAACATGTAGCCACAATGTCTCACTTGACAAACATCAGCTGTTCCCCCTTCAGAAGAGGCTGGTCTCACAGTTATGTGAGTGGGGTTATGGGGGATGTAGTTTTGTTGCCCCTTACTTGGTTTAATTAGATATTATAACAGGACTTCGTCTCCCAGCACGCAATGTAGAAATGATAGAAAGTATCTCAGTGAACTGCACAATTTAGTCAATCAATATTTCCACCACAAAGAATTCAGAGCTACCTGATAAACAGGGAAATACCATCCACAAAAAAAAAGAGGTATACAAGAACAAAAAGTTTGTATTGGAACTTTGGAAGCTGGAACATATGGTGCTAATTTACGAATGCAATGCTTTATGAAACAGTAGTATATACCAGCCCTCCAGTGCATGTGGAGCGGTCCCCACATTACTCAGGCTAAATTAATCCAAACTGCCCACACCAGATAGTCAGTTTGCTTCTTATGTGTAGGGAAATCTATATTTCTATGTTAAACAAAAATAAAATATACACATTAATTAGGCACAAGTCACCACCAAGCATTTTAAAATCAAACAAACAGACCAGCATTTATTTTCAATAATAATACGTTTAATTAAACAACACATTTCAGATGGGAGAGAGTGGGGGAAAGAGACACAGGGAAGGGAGGGGGGAAGAAACACAGGGAATGCAGAGAGGGAGGAAAGAGATACAGGGGAAGGGGGGAGACACACATTATATATTATCCCTTCAATTTTGACAGGCAACGTACTAGTGTCAAGATAATTCTTCAGAATGTAACATTTACATAAAAAATACTAGTATACAATTTTCTATTTAAAGGGATATGGAAGGTTCTGGATTTTAATAGGTGTATAATACATCTATGTATTTCAGTCGTCGTATTATAATTGAAAACATATATAAAATAATAGAGAAAAATGATTTACTGCTTACAAAAGATTATAAATTCTGAAAATATTTTTGCTTGAATAATAGCTAATGAGACTAATTATATGAACATTTCTCTGTCACATACAGTATATCAATGTGAATTAGTTTGTACCTGCTTTAGAAATAATTTGCTATAATTGGAAACAATGCAATCCATTCACAGTGAGATTATACAACGTAACTTCAGCATCTATAGTAACAGGAGATAAAGTGCCTTACCCAAGATCATAAGAGCCTGATAAGGAGGTTAGTATACGGTTGTGAAAACCTAGTTATGTTACCATTTATTTGATATTTGGATCAGTTTCAGCAAATTGTAGACATTTTGTAACAAAAGTCTCACTGATCTCTAGAGTCCAATGATTCCTTTGTGGCTGAGATACACAAATATCCTAATACCAAAAATCAAAATAGATCAGACAAAACTTATACCAATTATTAAAAAAATCTGATAAATTTATGAAACTAGTGGTGGATTTCTAAAATAAATTACCTTTCAAAATGAAAAAAAAATAAAAAACATTTATAGGTATATCTAAGTTTCCCCGTTTTTACCTTTTTCTAAACTAACACATACTGCTTATATCAGAAACACACACATTACATTGAGTCATTCTAACCACATACACATTAATTTTATTGATTTCCCCCCCCCCCCCCCGAGGTACTTACATAGGCACAGTATACCTACCTATAGAAACACTGCATTTGTGTACTTTACTAACCTCCAAGCCAGAAGCACAATACAAAGACCTACAGAGCAGTGTCTGACTCCTCCTGCTTCCTTGGGCAGGGGGACTACACATCCCATGATGCCTTCCAGCAAAAAACGCTATCACTGATTGATACAATGTATTAGCTGCCTGTGATTGGTCAAAACAAATTATGAAATATATTCTAATTTTCGCAGGGATTTTTAGGGGTGTTAACACTGAAAAGCAACTGCTTGCAAACTCAAGAGATTTAGCAAAGTTTTGGGGGACGTATTATAATGTTTATTTTAGTATTTTTTCATGCAAAAAATGTTTTCATACGCTACTGATTCTCCTTTATTAGATGCATTCATAATCCATTACACTTAAATATACCTTTAAGACCTCTATGATATGTATGTCTATACAGAAGAACAGTGTAAGGTCCATGTGTTACCAAACTTGCAGGTTGTGTAAAACTGGACAAGTAACTTGCTGCTCCTGTGTTCTTGTCCTGCTTTATCATGAGCTGCCTCAGGGGTAACACTTTTATGCAGGAACACTCATAGCAGTAAGATGCAATTATAAACCATGTAGCCTTTAATTAACTAACAGGGGCAGACAAGTACTTATCTTGGTATCCAGTTTAGCTTTAATGGTGCCAGATACGTTGCCTTTGTTACTAACAGGATTAGAAAAATGGGAGGATTGGAAGAACTGTTAGATACAATCTCTATTCATATTTTGTTAATGAACTGGAATCAGGGGCATGAGTTGGTACGGGGGCCCAATGGAATTTATATATATATATATATATATATATATATATATATATATATATATATATATACAGGGAGTGCAGAATTATTAGGCAAATGAGTAGTTTGACCACATCATCCTCTTTATGCATGTTGTCTTACTCCAAGCTGTATAGGCTCGAAAGCCTACTACCAATTAAGCATATTAGGTGATGTGCATCTCTGTAATGAGAAGGGGTGTGGTCTAATGACATCAACACCCTATATCAGGTGTGCATAATTATTAGGCAACTTCCTTTCCTTTGGCAAAATGGGTCAAAAAAAGGACTTGACAGGCTCAGAAAAGTCAAAAATAGTGAGATGTCTTGCAGAGGGATGCAGCACTCTTAAAATTGCAAAGCTTCTGAAGCGTGATCATCGAACAATCAAGCGTTTCATTCAAAATAATCAACAGGGTCGCAAGAAGCGTGTGGAAAAACCAAGGCGCAAAATAACTGCCCATGAACTGAGAAAAGTCAAGCGTGCAGCTGCCACGATGCCACTTGCCACCAGTTTGGCCATATTTCAGAGCTGCAACATCACTGGAGTGCCCAAAAGCACAAGGTGTGCAATACTCAGAGACATGGCCAAGGTAAGAAAGGCTGAAAGACAATCACCACTGAACAAGACACACAAACTGAAACGTCAAGACTGGGCCAAGAAATATCTCAAGACTGATTTTTCTAAGGTTTTATGGACTGATGAAATGAGAGTGAGTCTTGATGGGCCAGATGGATGGGCCCGTGGCTGGATTGGTAAAGGGCAGAGAGCTCCAGTCCGACTCAGATGCCAGCAAGGTGGAGGTGGAGTACTGGTTTGGGCTGGTATCATCAAAGATGAGCTTGTGGGGCCTTTTCGGGTTGAGGATGGAGTCAAGCTCAACTCCCAGTCCTACTGCCAGTTCCTGGAAGACACCTTCTTCAAGCAGTGGTACAGGAAGAAGTCTGCATCCTTCAAGAAAAACATGATTTTCATGCAGGACAATGCTCCATCACACGCGTCCAAGTACTCCACAGCGTGGCTGGCAAGAAAGGGTATAAAAGAAGAAAATCTAATGACATGGCCTCCTTGTTCACCTGATCTGAACCCCATTGAGAACCTGTGGTCCATCATCAAATGTGAGATTTACAAGGAGGGAAAACAGTACACCTCTCTGAACAGTGTCTGGGAGGCTGTGGTTGCTGCTGCACGCAATGTTGATGGTGAACAGATCAAAACACTGACAGAATCCATGGATGGCAGGCTTTTGAGTGTCCTTGCAAAGAAAGGTGGCTATATTGGTCACTGATTTGTTTTTGTTTTGTTTTTGAATGTCAGAAATGTATATTTGTGAATGTTGAGATGTTATATTGGTTTTACTGGTAAAAATAAATAATTGAAATGGGTATATATTTGTTTTTTGTTAAGTTGCCTAATAATTATGCACAGTAATAGTCACCTGCACACACAGATATCCCCCTAAAATAGCTAAAACTAAAAACAAACTAAAAACTACTTTCAAAAATATTCAGCTTTGATATTAATGAGTTTTTTGGGTTCATTGAGAACATGGTTGTTGTTCAATAATAAAATTAATCCTCAAAAATACAACTTGCCTAATAATTCTGCACTCCCTGTATATTACACACACATACATACACACTGTACATATATGTACAGTATATGTGTTCAGAGTGAGTTATTATGGAAAAGAGTGAGTTGGTATGGAGTCCTCAATTTTTTTTCCACTGGGGCCCTCCATTCACTAGCTCCCCCATTGATTGTAATTACAAAACAGAACTGCATAGAGAGCAAACCTCACCCACTAATAAATTAAAATGTTTTGTTAAAATGCTCTTATGCTCATCGTTTACACAGCTGGTAATGTTGCTAG
This sequence comes from Discoglossus pictus, assembly GCA_027410445.1. NCBI lineage: Eukaryota > Metazoa > Chordata > Amphibia > Anura > Alytidae > Discoglossus > Discoglossus pictus. Next base: position 312,039,874 of record CM050163.1, on the reverse strand, counting down.
TTTCTGATATATTTCATAAACATGGAAAGTTTTCCTCAAACTTCAGGGGGGAAAAAAACTAACAATGTTTGCATAAAACCGATTTTAGAGGAACGCCTATTTTGTGAAGCCTCTGCTTGTACATAGAATGCTCTTCTAGGTCTGCCTTCAACACTTCCTAATAACTTGGAGCCTGAGGGTCTGCTGTTCATGGAGGGATACCAAAGTATCATGTATGCCTCCAGGGAAAACTCAAAACTAGCTTTAATGCTGTTGGTAAGATTCATTTTATTTTTTTCAAAAATACTTTCATTTTTTCTTTATAGTACTTTCTTAACAATAGTTATTAATATGTATACATATTGCTTTATTCAGACATGTATTTTTAACAGACAATGGACTGCACATACCAAATATTGCACTGATGGCATCCAGTTCAAGTTGACTCACCAGCCTCCATGTGAAATAAGTTACAAAATATAGAGCATTAACAGAATCCCAGGCTAATAAACAGCCTTTATAAAAGAGGGAAGCAAGAACAAGAGGTCATGATTTAAGAAATATAAGCATACCTGGAATAGGCAAAAATCTATCCTGAGGCTAGGTTAGACCAGTGTGTCAGGTAGATAGAACAGGCAGATCTTCCATAAAATATATATTTCAATACAAATCTTTTCGGAATACCTGATATGTATCTAACCATTAAACAATCCTTTAATTACTAACCTATATTTTGCAACTCAAGCTAAAATTACTTTAGTTCCATTACTTTTCTTGATACTCACTTGATGGATTTTTAATTCAACATCCCTTAGGGTCTGATGTAATAGGTTGCAGTATCCCAAGGTGAGGCAAACATCTGACAAGGCTGAGCTCCATCTGGAAAGGTCAACATGTGGGCTGCATAAAGAAGCTGCTCCTTGGCTCTTTAATATAGCAGCTGTCTAACTCATTCTATGGTTATGATTCTGAAGTCTAATCTGCAACTACTTTTAAAGAAGCTGTGCAGCTTGTCTTTTTATACATTCTTACACATAAAAACATACAAACTGGGACCAAGCTAGTGCAAAACTAGTAATTGTTTAGAATATAAGAGTAAAATGTAGAGGATGTCTGCCAGGGGTGTAGGAGCCAGAATAATTCTGGGTGAGATACTGCTCATTGTACACATAGGCCATAAAATAGCTTATATATATACATACATACAAATAAAAAAAATTCTGGGGGGTGGGGTTGTCTTTTATTGCATTGTCTTTTATTAATAACTAGCAACTTGCCCGTCAAAAAAGACGGCAATAAAATTTGAAGCCTGGCAATGCTGTTTGCCACACAATGGGAGCCTCTCCCCCTCTACTTTACTGGCCTCGCGATGAGCGCTTTGGCACTCTTTGCGAGCCTCTCCCCCCCCTCTATGTGACGGGATACGGTCATTGCGAGCCTCACCCCCCCTCTACGTGACGGGATACGCTCATTACGAGATTCTCCCCCCTCAACTTTACTGGCCTCGCGATTAGCACCTTTGGTGCTCATCACAGGCCTCGTAATGAGCACCTTGTCTCTCTTCCCCCCCTCTCCCTCCCCTGTGTCTCTTTCCCCCGTGTCTCTTTCCCCCATGTCTCTTTCCCCCGTATCTCGTGTCTCTTCCCCCATTTTCCTCCCCTTTGTCTTTCCCCCCTCCCCAGGGTCTTTTCCCCCTCTTCTTCCTCCCGTGTCTATACTCCCTCCTCTCCCTCCCTTGTGTCTCTCCCCCCTCCTCTCCCTCCCCTGTGTGTCTACCCCCTTCCTCTCACACTCTTGTGTGTCTACCCCCCCTCCTCTTCCACCCCTGTGTGTCTACCCCCCCTCCTCTTACACCCCTGTGTGTCTACCCCCCTCCTCTTCCACCCCTGTGTTTCCACCCGTACTCCTGTCTCACCCCTGTTTCTCTCCCACCCTCTGCCTCCCCTGTGTCTCTACCCCTCCTCTCCGTCTTCCCCCCTCTCCCTCCCCTGTGTGTCTCCCCCTCCTCCCCTGTGTCTCGTCTCCCCTCCTCTCCCTCTCCTGTGTCCCCCCTCTTACTTCCTGAGTCTCTCCCCCTCCTCTCAATCCCCTGAGTCTCTCCCCCCCTCCTCTCACTCTCCTGTGTGTCTCCCCCCCCCCTTCTGTGTCTCCTCACTCCTTCCCTGTGTGTCTCTTCCTCACTTCTATTTCCTCTTCTGAGCTTGCGCGCACGCCCCGCTGGCAATCATAGTTGTCAAACTGCAAATTGTCGCAAGCATGACGATGAATCGCAGTTTGACAACTATTATATCTGATAGTGACATCAACTATAGACAAAAGAACAACTCCCACAAGTCAACATGTACAAGTTAGGGAGAAGGTCACCGAACTGAGATTTTCCAAGACAGACATTGATGTTTATGCTGCATGTTAGGACAAGTTAGGAGCAGCAGGTGTACAAAAGATTAGATAGCCCTCAGAACAGCCAGTAAGATAATTACAAAACATTGATTATCCCTTAACCACATATTTGCCATAATGCAGCGCTGTTATGGAAAAGCTGAACTGAAGAGCAGTCTTGCCTGGCATATAAAGGGTTAAAATAGTGAATGGAGGCATGTTCTACAATACTGCATATAGATTGATGATTTTTTTTCTATCACTGTTGTTTTTGCCATTAAATATACAGTCAAACCGGTTGAAATTTCACAAGAAAAACAATAATGCACTATCCTTGTGCTAATGTATGGCTGTAGCATTGAACCAAAGAAATGGAAACAAAAAACACATTTAAGCACTGAAGTTCTTTATATGCGCATGGAATTTTACTGTTAAATTATACATTTTATTATACTGTTTATAAAAATATCTTAACTTGTCCTGGGTCTGGTGAAATTCAATTATGACATAAACTCCTATCATAAACTTATACAATATAGAGAAGATCTAAGAGTCTGGTGGAATATACATGAAGAAATTGTATTCTTGATGAATAAGAAACATTTCTACCCATATATGAAAGTCCCATTAACCATCGGTTGAGTAATTAATCAACTAAATTATATAGCAGCAAAAAATCCACCCACAATTAATCAGTTACGCCATATTCATATAGTGATACTTCAAAATTCACAAACCTTAAGCTGCTTACATTGTAACACTCATTTACTCTCCTTATAAATACAAGGTATATATCACAGACAAAAAAATCTTATGGCATATAACTTATAGGCTCTAGTATACCATTTTTTTATGGTCCATGTCTCCATTTAGTATTTACTGGAAGCTTAAAAACATATTACTTATATTAATTATTCCTTAGTATTTAAACAGAGCATTTATTTCTGACAGATTGAACAATTAATCTTTCATGATATTTGCTTGTCAATCAAATACACTGAATCCTAATTTATATAGCGTAACTATTTGTAGTGATTTATGTCTATTAGGAGATCCCATTCTATTTAGTCTATGAATCTAAAACCCTTTGCTTAGCATGCTTTTTGCTTCCAGGAAAAACAGCATTGAGCTTGAGTGTAACAGGCCCCAGGTCACCACTTCTACTTAACATGTTTTTCCACTGGCTGCTAAGGGCATCAATTTGGAGTATTTATGCATATGAGAAGGAGCTTTTTCCCAGTAGGGCATGTTACATTTCTAACCTTTCCAATGCTTACAAAGAGGAAGTATAATACATGACTAATTTCTAATAGGAATTGCCATTAGGCACAATAGTGCCTAAACTAATGCATACATGAGGTGCCATGTTTTTACACTTAAATATATTAAAATAGATTCAGAACAGACGTTGTATTTTACTTATAACTTATGCCTTGGGGTGGGAATACCAAAGCTCCTCTCTTACTGACTGAATTGCGCTACTTATAAAGTCACTTCCTCTTTTCCTTAAAAAGCATGCTGTATAGGCTCAAATAAATACAAAACAACCTCCACAATTCCGCCTGCATGACTCTCAGAACAGGGTTTTTGGGTAGTTCACAGAGCTGAGATGTCTCAAATGAGACATTGACACCCAGTAAGCTACAGTAATTACAAATGTCTGCCATTGAGAGACCCAGAGCGGTCCTGTTTTTGTAAAGCTGAAATGAGCAGCAACATCTATGAATTTTGAAATGTTCCACTTTAGTGCAAATGACATATTTAGAATGTCTATTATTTTCCAACTTTTGTGTACTGTTTGACTTATTTTGATTAAAATTAGTAGCATATAAGAATAGTGACATTTAAGGATGATTTTATCAATATTTATACTCTTATAAATACTATTATTCATACTATATTCCAAATTCTGATTGCCAGGACATAACTTTTAGGATTTCACCTAATATGGTAAATACTATAGCACTTCAAAAATGCTCAGTGTCATTAAAAGCTATGAAGCAGTGTATAGATATATTTAGGAACAGTGTGGTAGCCATGAGTGTCCAGTAATCTAGATGAATAATAAGGGCATTGTAGTATACAGTGACACCATTTTTACTGGACAAGCAGATATTTATTGAAAGGACAAGCTTTCAAGAGTAACACCTTTCTTTTTCAATCAAGAAGCAATACAGATTAAGGTAAGCAGTGGAATCCAGAACAGAGATTAAAAGCGACATACATCATGTATAATGTTCTGTTCAGTCAAGTGTACAGAAGCAAAAACCAGAGTAATTTAAGTTAGTGTGTGTCAGAGTGACAAAGGTTATGTGTGGCAATGACTGTCAGATGGATTACAGGCTTATAGTATCCAAAATGAAGCCCTGTTTCCTGCCAAAGAGACTATCATAAGGCTGTTTAGCCCTCAAAAAGATCAACATGTCAAAGCTGAAGAACAGCGGCATCAGTGACAATCTAGTAAAAAAAACTAGAGAATGAGCTTGTTGATTTGTGTCCTGAGAATGAAGCCGAGAAAGACTGGGAGCGATTCTGCAACACAGTCCACAAAGCTGCATGCAAAATAGACTTCAAACACAGGCATCAAAACTGGTTTGACGAAAGTGATGCAGAAATCTGGGCCTTAGTTGCTGAGCAGTACTGACCGCATTGTGTCCATCAGAATAAAGCATCCTCAGTGGCACAGAAGGAACGTCAGGAACAATTTCAACTTTTTCTATAAAGCTCTCAACTTACTCTGTGGTCCACAGTTATCTGGGTGTTCTTCCCTCCAAAGTTCAGATGGCACTACCCTCGTTAAGCCGAACACTTTTAAGCAGTTCTCAACTGCCCCTCAGTCATCAAAGATGAGGCCATGCCCCAGGCTGCTCTCAGTGACTCCATGGATGCTCAACCAGAAGAGTAAGATGTGAAGAAAGCCATCAGCCAATTAAGTTGCCAACCCCAGGGTCAGATGCAATATCATCAGAAAATTGGTGGTCCCTTGCTGCAATGGCAATTCATTGAGCTGTTTCAGTCCTTCTGGAAGCAAGGATCCCTTACACAGGAACTGAGAAATGTGTCCATCGTACAGCTCTATAAACAAAGGGCAACCAAAAGTTATGCAACAAATATTGTGGAACCTTGGAAAATTCTTGCACTATTTCTGCAGGACTTATTGACAGAAATGCAGTGTGGGTTCCAAAAGGAATGTGAAACATTTACAGGATCTTTGCTGCGTAAGGAGAGGAGAGGTGTTAAGAGCAGAATACTGAGAACTCTATAAAAAGAACTCTATAAACCTTTGTGGACCTCATGAAAGCATTTGACTCTGTCAGTCACCAGGGACTATGGAGGATCATGCTGAATTTCATACCAATGCTATGGCAACTTCATAGCGTTGATGTCCTGAATGATGGTGAAACATCTGAGGCCTTTCCTGTCACCAACGGCGCCAAGCAAGGGTATGTTTTAGCATCCACGCTGTTGAGCATGATATTTTTTGCCACTCAGACCGATGTCTTTCAGCACTGAGCCGAAGTAGCAGGCCTGAAAAGCAGAATTGATTAGACTATGTGCCGTCACCAAGGTGAAGGATGGAAACTGGGCTGCAAGACTTTCTCTTTGCCTACGACAGTGCTTTGAATGGTTGTACAGAGCCAGACACGCAATCCAGTATGGACAAGTTTATCTTAATACTGCAACTTCTTTCTCACCATCAAGAAGACTGAGGTTATGCACCAGCCAGCTCCCCATGCTTTGTATACAGAACCATCCAGCACTGTAAATGGAGAGAGACTGCAGGTAGTGGACCACTTCACATACCTAGTTGGTACCATTTCCTGAATATTTCTTTCAAAGCTGAAGTAAATTGCAGAATTGCAATAAGGAACATTGAAGGATTAGCCTACCAACAGAGCTGAAGGTATACAAGTGGTGCTTCCAAATCTGCGATATGCTTGCAAGATGTGGAATCATACATCATGGCTCAATCAATTCCACATGTTCGGTCTGCTCAAGCTTCTGAAAAACAGATGGCAGGACACAATTCTGGATGCTGAAGTCCTTTCCAGAGCCATTTTGCTATCAGATCATACACTGCTGATGAAAGCCCAGACCAGATGGGCCGGGCGTGTTGTCAGAATGTCAGATGAGTGCATCCTCTTCATCAGCTCTTCCTCAGAGAACTCACTCTGGGAAAGCACTCACATGAAGGACAAAAGAAGCCATTCAAGCACACACTGAAGGCCTCCATGAAGCCCTGAGAGATCAACACTGCCACCTGGACGCTGTCACACTGAACCATCCAGCATGGCGCAGCTTAATTCACTAAGACAAATCTTACTGCTGAGGATGAAAGAATACGTGAGCTGTGCAAGTCAAGAGCAGCCCATACATCACTGATAGTGTCATTACATGTCTGCCCAACATGTGACAGGATGTTTCAGGACTGAATCAGACTTACAGAACCCGGTCAGTCAACCAGTGATGAATAGAGGTCCTTATCAAGAAAGATGGAAGAACACACACATACTTTGTTGGGCTACTTAAAACACACTGTAATGTTACATATGTGTGTATGGCATAATGGGGGTTGGGGGAATAACAAATGAGGATGAAACATTCAAATAAAGCTAGAGGTGGAGAAGAAAGGAAAAGTTACAGACATACAGTAGTTAAGTTTCCTGGATTATGAATGCATCTGATAGAAGAGAATCATTAGTGTATGAAAACATATTTTTTTGGGCAAAAAAAACAAAATAATCATTTCACAAAGTCCCCCTGATGTTTGCTAAATCGATTGTGTTTGCAAGCAGTTGCTTTTCAGAGTTAACAACCCTGGATATCCCTGCTAAAATTTGTATAATATGCATAATTAGTTTCGGCCAATCACAGACAGCAACCTGTGATAGCAGCTTTGAAGGAATCATTGGATGTGTAGTCCACTGCAGCAAGAAGCAGGTGGAACCAGGCACTGCTGTGTAAGATCTCTGCATAGAGCTGCTGCTGGCTTGACTGCTAGTAAAGGATTAAAATCCATACCCAAATGCAGTGTTTCTATTGGTAGGTTCACTGTGCCAATGTAAGCAGGTTTGGTGGTGTGAAAAACAAAGTTCTATTCTTATATAAAATGAATTTGCTTGTGTATAGAATGACTCAATGTAAGGTGTGTTTCTGATATAAGCAGCATGTGTTAGTTTAGAAAAAGGGAAACTTAGATATTCCTTTAAATAAAAATCTATTACCCCTCACTGATAATAATGAAAAAAAAGTATACCATAATAATTGAAACAATAATCATGAAAGAAAAAAGAAACATCATTTTTTTTCAAATAAAGTGTAAACTTACATACAATATAAAAATTACAAATATATGTTGTTATTTAGTTACTAATAACCAAGAAGTAATAATACTGAGTTAATTTGAGTTAATTTGATAAGTATGCAGTATAATTATTATAACTCAAGTCATATAGTTTGGCTGTATTCAAACAATAAATCCAGTAACATTATTTCTTTAGCAAGATGGGTTGAATGTCACATCCTCTAATGCCCATTTGTATACTTTCCAGACCCAAACATTTAAGATATTGGTAGTGATGGACTAGAATTGCCTTAGCCTAATGTTTCCTATGTGCTCCAAAATTCGTTAAAGATCTTTTGGTTTGTCCAACATAGATCCAATTGGCATTAACCACTCCTTCACTACTGCAATTAAAGGGACTTTACCACTCCAAAATCATGGTTGCTCATTAAGAGCATGAAAAATAGCTATACATTTCAATAACTATTTTTTCTAAAGCAAATCATCCCTGAAAAATTCACTATTGTGTGTTTTGCATGTTTTTTGCAAATGACTAGTTTTTTAATACTAATTGACTTTGCTGATATGCTTGTCTGACTCTGCGAAGTCAAACCAATGCAAAAAACTATTTCAGATTATGCCCATAGAACTAACCTATTTAGGTTAATTCTCGGATTGAGCACCTCTAACTTTGTTTTTGTTAAGCCAAAAAATGACCAACAATGTTATCAATCATTCAGATGCTCTTCCGCACCCCTTTGCAGTACTCAGTGCCACAAATGTATATAGTGAGCGGTAAACTTGTTAATATCATGACAAATCAATTGAGTACAAATCTCAGTTTTTGGTGAAATCTTCATTAAAGGAGTAAATAATGAGAATGAATAGATACTGCCCAGTCAACTAGTTAATTAATGTTCTCCAGAGGGCTGATCACTGTTTATAACTAAATTTTCACTTAAAAGAGAATGAAAATCTTCTATCATTTGTTTCTCCTCTGGGGAAAAGTCATTATCCCTCAGTCTGAATAGATAATACATTTCACAATGTGTAATGTATTTTAGTGTGCGTAACTGTATTTACCATCAGAACTGACTGAGCAGCCATTTCTGCAGAGATTAAACCAAAGCCACTGGGCCTGATACCCTCCATTCTGCAGATTCACTCTCAAACTGTCAATTTCCCATTTCTATTTACCTTTTTTCTTTTGCATCTAAACCTGGAGCTTCACACACCACCGCCTCTCCAGCATCTGAACTCTTATAACATGCTCTCTCTCCCACCCACTTAAACAAACCAACCAACCTACCTATCTACCTACCTATCTATGATTTGTGTTAATTTATAGTGCAGGTTTAGCACAATCACCTTCATTTTTTTCACAGTTGATACACCCACAGACTTAATCACAAATGAACCCTCTATTCTCTCTTCAATCACTTCCCAAGCTCTTGTTACTTCCATTTATTACTTAAACTTTTGTTTTATGTATCCCTTTAGTTTGTAAGATTTGGAGTTTTCAATCTTATAAGGTGATTTGAGAAAAAAGCACCATGTATGTAAGATTTTGAACTCAAAGAGAGGGCCCTCTACTTTCTGCAGTGTTTAATATTTTCTTTGTATTTAACCCCTGTCCATCGCTATTGAATATTTTGCAAAAAAAATCGAACAAAAGGAATAATAATAATAACTGGGATACTTATTTTTATAGTATCTTCACATCAGTGATATGGAAGGTTCCCAGTTTTTTTAATATTGAAATAATCTACCTAAGTCTTTGTTTGCATATCTAAACATCATTTTATAAACAAGTGCGTAAAAGCTCAATTTGCACTCGCTGAAACCTTTCAAATAGTTGGAAAATATAGGCCAGAGCCTAAGGTGGAGGGAATTGCTACTTGGATCATACCCCAGACAACAAATCAGGAGATAGCTTATTTGGGAACCACAAGGTATTTCCGAAACTTTATTTTCTGGTATACTACTGTGGCAGGAAATTCTCTGTGAAGACGAGCCATAACCCCTATGTTGGCTGTCTAAAGTGGCAGAGGACAATGCTATGATGGAGCCTGGCCCTACAGGCTTTCAATTTTTACATTAAACACCAAAAGGACAAGGTCCGTAAAAAAGGTGGATGGCCTCTCAAGGCAGGAGGACAAGTAAAGAAAGTTGTGTAGCTAGGGACTAATCTGTCAGGTCTAATCCCCATGCTACACTAGGGAAGAGGAAGGAGATATTGTCATGTTCAGGAGGGCCCACTGGACTGTTGTGGACTGTTAAATTGTGAGGGGGCACAATTTATTCGACCTTTCGCTGGCAGATGTCCCCTGAGCTGGAGTATCAGGACTCTGGAAGCCATGTTGCCTAGCTGGGTAGCATTGTGACTGTTTCTTGAACCCTGGCTGCATAAATTCTCAAGTGCTTTAAGAAAAATTACTAAAACGCAAACCCCCATGCCTTAAGCAGAGCAGACCAATGAACCAAAACATAAACATACAAACACCAGACCCTGGATAGTTATTGCACTCTCCTGGGTTATCAAGAGGGAACTTTCAGGATTCCTTCCTGGACATATGGAAACTGTGTGTGTGTGGGTGGGATCAAACAGACTTGATGGGGATGAACTTTACTGGGGGAGGGTCTTTTTATTTGTGTGTAATTGTTATGTATCTCTGAGAGGCTGATGCACTAACCAATGGTGTGGATTACTGCTTGTACCAGGTGCTATCCTGATTAAAAGGACTAGCTCACAGGTTGTCAGTTTGAACATATAAGCAAAGTATATGTTTCTGCTGAAGGGAAATAATAATTCTGATCCCTGGAAATATTGCTACTGATACTGCCTTCAATTCTGCTTCCACTTACTGCTGCAAGTGCTTCCTGTGTGCCTGTGGTGGTTGCATGCTGTCCTAGGATTCATTACTGCTAAACAGGGATTCTCAAAGAACCCTATGACCTACTGTGTGAGATTGATCTAGGATCTTTCTGAGTCCAATCCAAAAGTGGGTCATAACCCCCCCCCCCCCCCCTCAACAGGACTGGGCAGGAACATTTTTCCCCCAGACCCCCTCCAGCATAAACTCACACAGTAGATATGCTGCACTTTGGCTTTTACTGACACAGGCTGCACTTACAGGCACAGGCTGCATAAGGGCACTTACAGGCATGGGATGCACATTGGCACTTGCGGAGAAAGAATGCAGATTGGCTCTTACAGACAGAATGCAGATTGGCACTTATAGACAGGATCCAGATTGGCTCTTACAGACACAGGATGCACATTGGCTATTGCAGACACAGATTGACTCTTACAGACACAGGATGCACATTGGCTATTACAGACACAGGATGTACATTGGCTATTACAGATACAGATTGACTCTTACAGACACAGGATGCACATTGGCTATTACAGACACAGGATGCACATTGGCTATTACAGACAGGAAGGGGCTCGACAGAATACCTTCAAGTTCCTATTCTAGCTCTGAGATCGCCTGTTTCACACCAATACTATGTATAATATACATATAGGGATGTTAAGTATATACACAACAGCTAATAAGCCTCATTCAATTCAGGGCTCGAAACCCTATCGCAGGCAGCTAAATTACTGCAATTGAGTTCCCATTGCTCTATTTTTGTGATGCTATTCAATTGGCCCGGCCCGCAAATTAGGGGCCAAATAGCGAAAATCATTGCCATCGGATGTAGCATTTGCGGGCTTGAACACGTTACGGGAGCAAGCCCGTAACTCCCAATGCAGAAACAGCCAATGGAAACAGAGATCATCATGACTAACCTCCAAGCCCGTAACTTGTAAGTGAAGGCTGTAGGACTTTGAAATCCAACCTCCATTTTCGAAGTCCTATGGGCTTCAACCTCCAAGCCCGTAGGACCTTGAAAAATGGAGGTTGGATTTCAAAGTCATACGGGCTTGGAGGTTGAAGCCCGTAGGACTTCACATTGATTGATAACACGAAAATTGAACATGAAATAAAGTATTGGAGAATGTTGTGCTGTTAATTCTAAGACTTAACATCACTTTCACTCTTCATAAAAGTACAGTATTGCTTTTTTATTTGCTTTTTAAGTGCTCTGATTTGTCATTAAGCACTTTGCGAGACCTCGTTGGTACCAGTAACTTGTGGTTAGTTATTTGCCATTTGCAGGCTTGACGGAGTGGCTAGCGAGGGGGAATTGAAGCAATTGAATATCGATTTGCGATTTTAGCGTTCAGGACTCTTTCGGCCGCAAAGGATCAAAGGCTTGGAGGGTATTAACTTGCGATTTTGCAAAGCACAATGGATTGCAGCTCGGAGCACGTAACTCAATCAGAGCCCGCAAATGGAAGCCAATTGAATAGTAAAATAACTTGCTACCTCCACATGCGAGCCCGTATCTCCCGAACGGCACTATTGAATGAGGGTCAAAGTATTTATTTTACTAAAAAGCAATTTCTGCTCTGTATATATTCAGGTGTTTTGTATAGAAAAAAGGAGTATCTGTTTGCAAAACATCATGACAACACTTAAGTCCTTGTCAAAGTGTCACATGTAGGACAAAATCAATCATGACTCAAGAACTAGCTAAACCTACTGAATGTTTACTGTGCAGTGTTATGTCTTAAGGCACCTTACGAACTTATGACCTATTCATATCATCATGTTGTCAATAAAAAAAAAAGCCATACACTTATTCTACTGGATTATATAAATGATTGCGTTTGCAAACTTAAATTAGACTTGTCATTAAGTTTTTGACAATGTCGCGCTTGGACTATCTTTATTCTCTATTGCAGTCTTACTGGATATTTACTATCACTGATTCTCATCTTTTATCTTACCTAAAACAGCATTTCTTTGTTCAAACCATGTAATGGCTCTAAATCACTTGAAACCCAAGTTACTTTATACATTAGACCAAATCATACTAAAGTTAAGCTGTTCTTTGCACTATAGACTACATTATACTGTAGATTGCCAAAGCTATTCAATTGAGCAATTGTTGATTTCTGGAGCCCGTAATGTAGCCTGTAAACTAATTTGCTATTCAACTGGCATCTTTGACTCGCAAGCGGGTTAAACACTTGTGCGGAGCACTGTAAATGCAAATAAATAATCAATACTGCACTTTAAAAGACTGGGAATGCAATGAAAGAGATTAGAATTAATTGCACAATTGCTCGCAAATCTGCGATCAAAAATTATTTTGTTTATGTTTCATTTCCGTGTTATATCAATCTTGGTAATCAAGCAGTTAATACACATCAGGCCACCCATATGAACTAGAACAGAATCGTTGTTCATTTTTATTATTTTGTACATTGCCGAATTGCTAGTCTGATCGCATATTGGACTTCTAAACAATAATTGATTGTCGTTTAACCTCCATCTTTTACTGATGTCATGATGACAGTCTCACTTACTATTGTCTGTTTCTAAATCAGTAGTTACGGCCTTGCCTAATTGATCATGATCATGCTCTGAAATGCTACTTACAGGTGCATGGTTTACGGTTTAGCCTTTTGGCCAGGTAGCTGCGGGTTTGGTCAATTGAATGGCTCTGTAACTGTTGCAAATTTCAAGAAGGCTTGAAATTTGCAATTTAATAGGGGCCTAAACTCTTCTCACTCCCTGAGATTTATTTTCTCTCTTTTTCATTCTTCACATTTAGTCAATTAAAAATTCATGTTACTTTCACCTACAATGGGACTTCCATCATACCATGGATACTATAGCATTACTTCCACTTTCCCTTCCGATTATCCAACTATCTTCACTCCAATCATGGGTGTAGGAGCCAAAAAAAATCTGGGGTGGATGATTCAAATCTACTCCCAGGACCCATCACAATACATATATATAAGATAAAGTATGGTTCAAAGCTTTCATGGGAAAAACATACTGCTCCATAATGCCCTCTAGTGGCCATATCTGCTAATAGCTAATAAAGTTTAATTTTGCTATTTCTTCTGTCCCCTATTACACCCCCCCAGTTCCTACACCCCTAACTCCAATCCATCATGAATGCCACCAGTAGACTAATCTACTTGACACATAATTGGTTAATAATTATAATAGTGACATAAAGAATATAAGCATACCAATGTATGCAACAGAACTAAAAAGCCACAAAAAAAAAGAAAATTAATTTAAAAAAAAATCAGAAAACGTGTTATTGCAGCCTTAGCACTTTGCAGTCTGACACATTTAGTGTTATCTGAGGTCCGTGGCATAGATTCTCCACACTGAGAACTGCTGATTAAGTCTTTATTGCTGGTCATGTATAATTCCCCCTTAAATGGTTTACAGTAGTCCTTTTAAAACAGCATGATATGTTGCGAGATGGGTGAAAGTTTTAAGACAGATGAGGAACTATATCTCAACTTTGATAATCATAATGAGACAGTATAGTCAATATTCCAATACATGGTGTTACAAAAACCTCACCAGCCTATATATTCCCTCAAATGACTCTTTCACTTTAGGAATGTATTCTTTTATTATAACGGTAGCTCAAATGGAACAATTGCACTCATATTTATCACAATAGTCAGTGATGAATGTGTGCAAAGTTGGTAACGGCTACAACCACTGATTAACATTTTACTTGTATGAAATAAATGTGTGAAAAATGACCTATATCGATGATAAACTGACATTTTCTCCAACCCCAGAACACAGGATGGAGGCCACAATGACCACCTGTCTATAAATATATATACAGTATATACAGTATATAGGACCACATAAAAATTAATCTTTGTGAATTAAATAATAAACTAACAGCATTATCTGCAGACTGTTTATAAAATGTTCTCTTTAGTTTGATTTCAGCATTTTTTCTTATCTTAAAACACGAGGATTGTGCTTATTGTAAATATCAGCAAGAGAAGAGTGTGGAAGGAGAGGAGATGGAGAAGGGCGTTTGTTAGCTCACTGGCACTTTAATATGACACCTTTAATATGACACCTCACTGGCACTTTAATATTTGTACAGAAGCAGACTGTTGCAATAAACCCTGCTTCTGTAGAAATATAAATGCCAGTGGCAGAGCTATTGCTGGTGCAACAAGTGCATGGCACTGAGGCCCACTACAGAATTAGGGGCCCTCTGATAGGTGGATTAAAGGGTATATCTTTGTTTATTTGGAGAGACTTCCTTTTAATTATGTTCATGCAAGCTTATCTGCTCACACTAGGAGTGATCTGATCACTTATATATTGTTTCTTTTTTTTTCATTTCCTCCTACATGCACCTAACTTACATTGAGAAGTTGCAAACAGAGCCTCAAATAACTTTGCATCGTGGCCTTGACCTAAGCATACGTGACATGATCCGCTATCCACCCAAGTAACTATCCCCATACTACATAAATGATGACAGACATCTTCAGGACCCTGCTATATTAAAAATATAATTTACAATTTTTTAACCAAAAACATTTTCTAAATATTTGGATATTTCTCCTATTCCAAGAGTGAAGTCTTTAGAGTCATCTATTCCATCTATTTGCTTGTTCCTCCAACTGATGAGTGACCATAGAGTGGAAAACCACCTCCTAGTATCACTTCCTAACTCCTCCCCCAATTCTTAAACTGACTAATGACTACCCAGCACTACACCTGGTCAAATGTCCCCTTCTCCCATGCTGTCTCCAGGAGCTGCCTTTCACTCACTTGCTCCGCCACTGGTAAATTCCCCTCCACACAGACAGTCTTTACCACTTTATCATTGTCGCCTTCAGGGATGAGCAAAGGATCAACATTTTTATCCAATTAAAATTAGCTTTATCATAATTATGCACTTAGTCAGTCTTAAATTGTACAAACATGTATTTTACATCAATCCTTTAATTATAAACCAGAGCTAATGAGAGTTTGAATGTCTCATTGAGTTTACTCTACATTACCTTAGTAAAAGTTAAAAGTAAGGGAAGATTGATCAGGTATGAGATTGTAACTAGTTCCTGACTAAATACGGGTGCAAATATTGAGATATTGTATAATAAATTAGCCTTTTTGCTTTAAAATTGCTCTGTTACAAATATTTTAAATAACTTTAAAGTATTAAATAACTGTAAAGTGTTCTCTCAACATACCAAATGTACCTATTATAACATAAAACTCCAATATTCTGAATGCCAAAATATAATAGTGCCATCTGCTAGGTGGCAAGCAATTCATATAAATAAGAGTATCGTATAAGGTATCCTTAAAAATGTATTTGTTCAGGTGGAAAATAAATTGTATATTACAAGATAAAATGTAGGAAACTGAAAATAACTGTAAGTAAAAAAAATATTCTTGGTATGTATATCTGCCAGTCTCTGAATGTACCTGTTCATGCCACTCTATCCATTACTAGGCAAAAGGCTCACATCTTAATGCACAAAGACATCTTTCTTGGCAGATCTTCCTCAGTACATTTGAGATCCAGAAGTAGATATCTCTATCAGTCCTTTATCTCTAAAGTGGAATAATGGCCCAGCAAGGTAAAAGTCCACCCACAATACCACAAAATGCACTACAGGGGAGGGCAGAATTACAAAGGAGGTTGCACTTATAGGGAGCACATTTGCACCAAAAAGCAGTTGAGCTTTTCCCCATTTGGAATTTCAAAACAGTATTGAGGCACTACAATATTACCCTGGTGAAGGAGGTAGTGGACACAGTGACTAACCTTGAAAAAAAGGTGTGTATTCCCATAGTGGCAAGTGAGCCTCTACAGGATCTACAAAACATTGATTGGGTGTTCACTTGCATCAAGAGAGTCTTCTTGAAAAGCAGGGGTTCTTTTGACATGGGACGGAGGTAAACGAGGCGAACAGCAGCTTAAGGAAGTGGCACTCCAAGCTCCTATGCTCTTGCTGGGTCTCAATGAACCATCATGGCTGCCTAGGAGCTTAATAAGAGTGTCTGATGAAGTTTTAAAGAAGGCTGCCCTATGTACACTGGAAAAAGTCAAGTAAAAACAGAGAATCTGGTTGGAAGGATTTATTGAGATTTTCTCACTGCTCCCCTCAGCCTAATAATCTTAAATTAGGTAAGATTTGACAATATGATACACATTTAATGTAATTTAATGTCAAAGGAACTTATCCAGTCAGTGTGCACTCAATGGTGAATGTTAAACTGTATACTGCTTTGGGTGAGCATGGTTTCAAAGCTTTCTTTGCAGGCCCACTGCTATTGCACATGAACATCATTGTCCTGCTTTAAAATTTTGCAGGTATAGCAGGTCTGGAAAATTGAGTTTAGGGCTGTTGCAGTCATCTGGGGTCTCACGGTGGTGAGGGTAAATTGTCTTGAGAGTGTTGAGGTACAACATCTCCCTCCCTGTTTTATGGTCTCCTTAGGAATTTGGCCCTGAATGCGTATTTAGAAGTTTAGGTTAGTTTCCTAATTCGTGTAATTGTAAATGTCTAAATATAAAGTTTGCAGCATGTTGTTTATTCTAAATGTCTGGGTATTTATTTTTGAAAGGGAATGAAGATGTATGGTATGAGATGCTGGTTTGAGCATGTATGTACTCACAAGCTGCATAAATAAATTAGGCCAGCACCATCAAAATAATTTTTCACTCTCTCTAATGTAAATCGATGAAGAGCAAAACATAATGGGAGGTCACCAAATTGTAATGACAATCAATCTCGGCATGTTATCACCAGTAATGGCAAGGGGACTCTCCAGGATGGGAGTAGCAGAGATGGAGGTGAGCTGGCTGTTGATCCACGTGCCTCTGCAAAGCTTCCATGTGTTCTTGGACTGGTGTGGTGAATATTTCCCTGGTCCCCTTCAGTATTGCTAAATGATGGTGGTAAAGGGGCTTGTGTACTGCAATGAAGCTGTGAGCTATACCATGTAGGGTCACACTAAGTGGGCAGTTCATAGCAGAGAGGTCAGACAAATCACAGTCCACTAGAGAAGGAACTGGCAACCCACTCCAGTATCACCTGTCATATTCCTATCAGGGGAATGTTGAAACTCCACAGTATCACTAATTGGACTTTGCATATGTATTAACCCTTTATTTTGATTATATATGATAAATATTCTTATATGATATCTAATGCTATTATGACTATTAATATTGTTATACTTATTGATCTATTGCACAGTAACTAGGGCTTATTAGTTTACATATATAGGAATGTGACACAAATGTAATGTATGTGGATAACTGCAACCATTGAAAACACACTGACATGGTTAGAACTGTATAACAAAGAGTTATTTCATGCACAGAGCACAATTAGAAATGGTGAAGACTGTGCATTAATATCATGGGTGTGCTGTGGGCAGATCCCGGGCGAGCAAGAGGCTGTTATTGGGAAAAAGGGGATACATACTGGGGGTAATGTCATAGTCTAGAATAAGCATGATACATAGCACATGCCAGGGTCTCATGTGGTCACTACACCACTGCAACGGGAATCTGATGAAAAAAAGGATCATCACAAATCCCTCCGTTTAATTGAAGAAACCATTAATGTGCATAGCACTTACAACTTACAAAAAACAAAAATCTGAAAAAAAGTGGTCAACCAAAAAAAGGCGGAGGATGATAAAAAAAATATATAATCAACATGCATGCACAGTACATTGCTAAATACTGTAACAATATACCAACTCACATGATTCCCATCTGCAAGCATTACTAACTATTGGCTAAGTCTCTGGATAATCAGCAATATGGGCAAATACCTTTTAATACAGAGAGGACACAAAGGTCAGCAGCCAGATTCACTGATATTTACATCAGACATAGGGATCTATTCTATGACTGATATTAAGGTCAGGATCACATGCTTCACTAGTGCATATATCAATGATGGCTGTCATTAATATCTCATTGTGAGACCTTTCAAGTCCACCGCCATAGCTGTATTAGTCTACATTTAAGCTAACAACAATCATGTCATAGATATCTGGCTATATGATTGTGGGAGCTACATGTTAAGGGGGGTCTGTCATTGAATAAATGTATACCTGAGAGGAACTGTGAAAACCTTACACCTTATAACATTTCCTTCACAATGCTTGCAGATGCATAAGATGCCTTCATGGACCTGAATTGCACCTAAAACAAAACAAAATAATAAAAAAAAAGGAACACCTACAAAAAAGGCCTCTCTCTTCTTAACAGCATTTCTCAGTAACCATCAATTGGTGATGTGTTCTACAGAACCCTATGTGTCCACAGAGAAGAGGATCACAAACCATGTGATGGGAGGTAGGCATCTGCATACAAAATATCACCATCACATAGGCCAAGATCCAAGACATAGGCCAAGATTTAGGCAATATTAGGTTAACATTGTGACCAATAGATTGTCACTGAGGAGAAGGCGCAAACATCTGCGCAGCCCCTAGGTCCACCTTCGCCTAGGTACAGGGCCCCAATTCCCGGCTGTCGTCTCCCTGGTGGGGAAGCAGGGGGAGGCAACCCCCCGGTAGGCAGCATCACCTGCATTGGTTTAGGTATGGTGGGAGGAGAGGAGGGGCCGGGTTGTGGGTGACCGGGGAATGCCTCCAGGTTGGAGGAGGCAGGGTTGGGGACCAAAGCATGTTGCATGGTTTCTGCTGCGACTCCCTGGAATGCGCTCTGGTCCGCCACAATCCTGCACAAAGACACTCCATCTGCTGGCACATGAGGGCCAGCATCTCTGCCTGGGCAGCCTGACCTCATGTTGGGGATGGAGGCCCCTGGGGCATGGCATGGTGAGGAGGTGGCGGTGTTTGAGTGGGGAGGGTCTGGGCCCGGCAGGAGATTGGGCGGTGGTGGTGGCTAGTCCACGCACTGCTATGGGGGGAGGAGGTGGTGGTGTCATCACTCCAGTAGGAGGGCCCTGGCGATAGCCTCAGTCTATGTAGGAGGGGGATAGTGGGGTTGAATCCCGGCGGTGTGGCCCCTGGTCCAGATGGTGACCCAACCAGCCATATTAGATCCTATAACCTAAGCCGCTACCTCTTTCCATGCCTGAGCCCTAGGCCCTGGCCTAACCTTCCTCCCCCTGCAAGAATTACAGGGGGCCACGGATAGAACCAAGGAGGACCACATTCTCCCGGTGTGTGTAATTGTGGACCCTGTGCTTGCCCTTAGCCTCTTGCCCTCCCGAGTGTGGATGGGGATCTTTAGCTCCCTGACCTGCCCCGAGGCCTGTCCCTCCCCAGAACTACCATCCCCTGGGATCAGGCCCCTTACCCTCTGTCCCTCTCCTAGGTGTTCCTGGTGCTCAGGCCACCCTGCCACACCCACCTCCTCCTCTACCCTCCCCTCCTTCTGCTCCTCTTCCTCCTACTCCTACTCCTCTCCAACACTCCTCTCCTTCTCCTCCTCCTCTCAAACACTCCTCTCCTCCTCAACACTCCTCTCCTCTCCCTCTCCACCACTCCTCCTCCCCACCACTCCTCTCCTCCTCCCCTCCACCAGTACTCCCCAGGGCCACCTCTCTTCTCTTTCTCCTCCTCACATCTCCTCCTCCCCACCTCTCCACTCCTCTTCCCTACTCTCGCCTCCATATCAATCCCAAAAGTTATAGAGCGATAAATAAAAATAAGTGTTACTGGAAATATATGATGGAAAAAAAATATGTGTGTATTATGTGTAATTGATAACTGTTGTGGATGGGGTGTATGGATGCGGGGGGGGGGGGGGGGGGGGGTATGGAGTGATCTAGCTCAATATCTCTCTATGTGTGTTCTTTAAATTATGTGTATTGCAATTATGTGCAATGTGTAAATATGTGTAATCAAGGATTAAGTGTAAAATAGTAAATAGCGTGAGATAAATTAACAAAAACACAAATTACTGCTCTCAAAATTCTCCTGCTTTCTCTCTTTCTTACTCTCTCTCAAAAAACCTCCAACTCCGGGACCTGCGCGTGCTACTTCGTCAGAAAATACAACAAGGTCAACACATGGGCAGGTGGCTGCTAGAACGATTTCTATTTGCTGAGAGGCCTGTGTCGCACTACATTATACTCTGATTGGATAGTAATGGTCGATCGCTGCTCGGCCATCCCCTTAACAGCTTGCGTGCGCGGAAAGGGCTTATGGACTTGCGTCTACATCTTGTAGGTCGCGGCATGGTTGAATATAATAGCTCTGTAACTCGGCAGAATTTCATGCCTTCAGGCTTTGTGGATGTGCCGTTGCTCCTATGGGCTTGGTATTTAATGTGGCTGTTTGTCTACCTTTAGTAACCACTACAGGGAAATATGCAATAAATCACTCCTATCAAGAAAACCTCCTGGGTTGACCCTCTACCACTCTATGGACATCTAATAGGGGTAGAGAGAAGCAGCTCTGCTGAAATTTGAAACAATAAAAATCAAATATAAATTCTAAAAGCTAAACTTATTTTTTTCTTCAAAAACAGAATGTATTGCAAATCAATTATTAAATAAGCGAATATAAAGCTGGTGTATGAATACTGCAGTGGATCTATGAAACTTAAATAAGTAATATATTTTGAAAAGGCAATAACAATTATTACTAGTTCAAAGTACAATAAACAAAGCCCACTTACCTTAAATACTTTAGACTTGGAAGTCTAGTTATATGCTGAATCTCTTTAAATCCTTCTGCATCTAACTAATCCACAATAATGTAATGTATCATTCTAGATTGGTTGGTTCATCTTAGTATGACAGTCATTGCAGTCAATGATAACACAAGAGGTCAAAAGGATTTGTGCATGAGCTATTGCGGGATCAGCCATCCTAGTTATTAAGTTGGGATAGGTTAGAAAAACAATGTTAATATTGCTGATGATTCCCCCTTTAAGAAAGATGTTTAGAATGAAATGTGATGCTAAAAAAATAAATATATCCCTTTTTAATGACCTGTTAGTTGTTACCAGAACTTAATCATGCATCCTAGTAAACATTTTTTCTTTATTACATATCATTTTTGATTGATAGCCAATGAGCTCTAAGACAGCAGTAATTAGTATTCATTGCCAGAAAAGGACAAGTCCTCAAGGTTTGGATAGAAACACATTTTGCACATGTTCCTGTTTTTTCTGTTTTGTGTTATTTGTCAGAATTGTGACTTTTTTATGCACATATAAAAGATACCTGGAGCATGGACGTAAGAGCCCAAAAAATCTGGGGTGGGATAAAGTTTAATGAGACCAAAAAACTTTGGCCGTGATGGTTCGATTCAACTCCACTCTCTGGACAGGCAGCCTTCAAACCAGATGGGCCATTTAGTTATCTGTAATCAAATTGATGTTTCTATTTTTAAGGGGGAGGCAAGAAAAAAAGAGAATGAAATATACAGACAAGGAAGAGAGAGAAGGAAAAGAGTGGAGAAAAATAAAAAGAGACACAGAGGAGAAAGAGAAGTGGTTAGGGTAGGAGTGAAGGAGAGAGAAGAGAGGGAGAATATGGAAGTCAGAAAAATGTGAGGGAGCAATAGAAAATAGAAAAGGAAGGATGAGGAGATGGTAGGGAGGAGAGTAGGGAGATAAGAAAAAAATGGGATGCGAATGGAGGGAGGGAGAGAAAAGGAGAAGGGGAAGAAAAAGGGAGGGAGAAAGATGTAGAGAGCTGGAGGAGGGGAGATGGAGAGAGAGAGAAAGAGAGAGAGGAGGGGAGAGCCTAGAGGGAGGAATAAGCGGGAGAGAAGGGAGCAAGAGATACATACATACCGGTTTAAGATGCTAGACCAGACCTGGGCATTGTAGAGCCCGAGGGCCACATCCGGCCCTTTGGCTGTTCCTGTCCGGCCCGCTACAGTGGCCTACATTGGGATACAAATGTGTGTCCTGGACAAAAAAACACTGCCAATTGAAAAAGGGGGCAGTTTGTGAGCAGCAGTGTTGTGACTAACTGGGATAGATAGCATTTTGTAGATACTGCTCCTAGCACTGAGAAAATAAAATAAAGCTATAAAATTAATATTGAGCAGAATTAAGTTCAGCCTATGGTTCGGCCCTCCACAACATTCCGAGCTTCTCATGTGGCCCCTTTGAGAAATGAATTGCTCACCCCTGTTCTAGACTTATCCCAGCATTCCCCTTGCTCTTATATACATATAACTAACAAGCAGACAAAAACAGATTCAGAGGAAAATACAGAAATGTATTTGTTCTGTGCTCATTCATCACTTGAAATGTACTATCCGTGTTTTGCTAATGTATAATTCCATTATCCTATCACTATATAACACAGGGTTCCTCACACCTCACTATCATATCACTGCATAGCACAGGCTTCCTGCCACCTTAGTATCATATATCTGCATACCACAGTCTTCTTCCCTCCTCACTATCATATCACGACATCACACAGGTTACCTCCCACATCACTATTATATCAATGCATCACACATGCTTCCTCCGACCACACTATCATATAACTGCACAACAAAGGCTTAAAGAGTAGAACATCAATTCAAAAGTCAGGTTTTGTGAAACAAAAATACATGCAGTTTAAAGTATACTATCAATTGAAATGTTGTGCAAACACTGTTTCTGCTGCTTCTGGACAGATAGCCTTCTGAGTGCTGGCTGCTCAATGCATCTTCCCAGGGTTGTTAAAAAGGGGGTCAAACGTGTTCTTGGATCAAAGTTTTCCTCGGAGAGACATGATCCATGGTGCTGCAAACTTCGGTAAGGCATGATTAAGTTTAATTTTGCCATTTTGTGTGTCCCCTATTCATATAAGTGAGTCTGTATTTCAAAAAACTTAAGCTAGATGTGTGTCTATTCTACAGTTTATGTATGTATAGAGAGAGAGACCAAGAGAGCATCTGCTCTGCAGGGTATTTTATTAATTTAGTACTGATTCAAATTATATTGTCAAATTATAATTTAACAATTTTTGTTATTAAAATCATTTTTTGATTATTGTTTGGAGATATGATATAAATTGTTGGTACTTTTAATAATTAATATTTAACCAGAAACAATGAAATTACATGATTTCACATGGGTTGATTTATTAGTTTTTAAAGGCCGTTTTGTGCCATGTAAAAATCTTTTTCTACAATCTGAGTTATAGCTGCACCAGGGGCGGCTGGTGCATAGAGGCAAATGGGCAACAGCCCTCCTAAAATGAATGCACTGACTTAATCCCACAGTCACTTAATTAATTGTGTTTTCAAAACCCTTTGGCTGCAGTTAAACACACTGACTTATCACATCTAGACCCTGCTGGTGACCTCGTAATACAGATCAGGGTCTATTCCCAAACTGTTCTATAACAGATAGAGCTGAACCTGTCTGTCAAACGCAGCATCATCCAATCAGAATGTCCTGGAGGGAAAAGTCCTGTATCATACAGAGACTGCAGCTCTCACAGTCCCCCCAGAAGTGAATACATGCAATCTCAATAAAGTTTATTGAAAAAAATAACTCCCATCTCTCAGTGCATGCCGATAGCGGGAGCTGTGTGTAGAGCTTCAGTTTTCTCAATACTCTGGTGGACTTATTCATTCTGATTATCCTGCTCCACACACAAAGCTTGTGACCTGTCTGTCACCACCCCAGCCTATACCGGATAGAAGCAGCTGCAGAGCTCAGGTGAGTCCATATACCTCTCTGTGTCTTGCTGTTGTTGTTCTATCCTTCAGTCGTGTCTGACTTTCAATGACCACATGGATGCAGCACACCAGGTACATCTGTTTGTGTTTCTGGTTATGCTTATCCATATGGTTTTCATGGCAAAGATACTGGAGTGGGTTGCCAGTTCCTACTCCAAAGGACTGCATTTTGTCTGACCTCTCTAAAATGACCTGTCCTTCTTGGGGGAGCCTTCATGATATAGCTCACAGCTTCATTGAGGTAACAAGCCCCTTCACCATGACAAGGGAGCGATCCAGTAGGGGTCCTGTGTCTTAGTCTCTATGTCCATATGTATTTATGGATTGTTTACACCTAAATTTTCTCACTAAACACTTCAAATTTTCATCACACATTCACTTTAATTCTACAAACACTCATAATTGTTTTCCATAATCTATTTATTAATTACATCACACCTGATAATATATATATATACTTTAGATCTTTTATCATTATTCTTCAAAAACCAAATGCACACTACACATTCATCTTCATCGCCTCCACACTCCTCATAATTCTAGTCATTCCAGTTTATCCCACTTCACACTAATTCAACCTTATGTCCTTTTATATCTTATTTTTGCTTTATATGCATTGTAGGTCACTTTGTATTTATACATTTGCTGTAAATTGTCTCTATCGCTGCTTGGATTGAGCCTACGCTGTCTTCCAATGTCATTACGCTACATGTTAGTGCCTTTTTGTTTGTTTAAATTAAGTTTTGTAACTTCAAACACATGCGATGACGTCAGACACTGTTTGCGTCTGCCATTGCAAATAAAGTTTATTTTTTCAAATTTCGTCATGACGTCAGATGTCGACGCGTGTCACGTGACCAACGTCCGTCACGTGACACGCAAACCAGGAAGAAAACGCTAAAGTGCACAGGCCATAAATAGGCCATGAATTTTAACACTCACAAGCCCATGAGTAAGCCCCATTAAGTGGCGAAACGGACCGTCAGGAGCAGGGGGAGGATGGTGCATCTGATTTAATGCTCTTGTGAGCCACAGCAGAACATCTCTTTATTTTTGTACTCCAAAAACGCAAGTACCCAGGCATATTTCATGCCAATAGGGGAGACAAGTGATACTCCTTCTCTTCTTTCTCTCTTTATTACACTTGAGCAGTAAAAGCCTATACTTTATGTTGCCCTTTAATATAGTATATATAGTTCACTTAACTACTATATTAGATTATTTATTATATTTATTCATTACATACAATAATAGCTCCTTCATATTTAGCTACACCCTTTTTTAAAATAAAGAGATAACTATATTAAATATACTTATTATCACACATACTTCCAAAATTGTTTACACCTACATGCTATAAGTGATATATATGTATATATAGAGATATATGGTGATATTCTCTTCGCCCTATAATATTACTTTACTACTATTTTACTAATTTAGGACGCTTTTTAACTATTTTTCTGGATTAATAACGTTTAATCCTGGACTACACTAAATATTTCCTAAATTTCCCTATTAAAGAATTTTCTTCCCTTATAATTTAGCGTTAAGCACTAGGAAATTGCATAGGTCACGTGATCATATTTAAGAAGAGAGTATACTTACTTTTCGGGGAGATCTCTTATTGTATATGTAAGATATATATAATGTGTGTGTGTGTTTGTATATATATATATATATATATATATATATATATATATGCGTGTGTGTGTAAAGGAGTAGAATTAGAAATATATGCTAATTAACCACTTTTTTTGCAGCTTAATATTAATTATGTAAAAGCAGCCTATAAACTGTTTTTTTTAGAGTTTTTACAAACACAGATTTATTCAAATGTATTTTCTAAAGATAATAAAGTTTAAAATGGAGGGAGAAACAAAACAGAACTGAGTCATGCAGATCCAACTTGGGGTGCAACTTTCTGGTTGTGGTCTGTTGCTGAATTATAACCCTGTCCTTCTGTTGGTGCAAGATGTTCCTCCCATGTGCTGTTTAGACTCTGTTTGTTTAATTAATCTATTTGCTCATTTAACAAATTATTTATTTATGCAGTTTTACCCTCAGTATTTTTGCTGCTATCATAGTATCTGCTTGTTTCATTATTGGCTCTGTTGTAAAATACCTGACCTAGGCTCAGAGTGATAGAGAGGTATTGAGGGAGGAGAGGGGTAAAAGGAGAGATGGAGAGAGAGGGAGAGAGAGGGAGAGAGAGGGATAGAAGAAGAGGCATACTATCTATCTCTCTATCTCTTTCTATCTCCCTCTCGCTCTATCTTTCCCTCTCTATCCCTTCCTCTATCTCTCTATCCCTCTCTGTAACTCTCTATCCACCTCTCTCACTACCCCCCTCTCTATCTCTATCCCTGCCTTTCTCTATGGGATCACTTTTGTGAATGGAGACTGTGTCACTAGACAGGGTCCATACATGTTGTGGTAACATGTTGTGAAGGGGAGGGGATTATACTATTGGGTGGAGTAAATGTAAGGTAATCTGTATTTCTTTTTACTGTACAGTGGAGTCCTGTTTATGTAATGGTCTATATAAAGCCTTTGCATTAAATAGACAAATGGGGTATCCTTGAAATCTGAATGAAGCAGTCAATCTAAAAATGTGTCAGTTCGAAGTCAGACCTACATAAATGTATCTTAATACACTTAGGGCCTCATTCTATTATCGACCGTAAAACGGCCGTAAGGCTGCAATTCCTTGCGGGGGTCCCGTTACCTCGCAATTCAATTAAACGGCCCGCAAGGATCTCCTCTTACGGCCGGCCGTAAATCTTGCAACCGGCCGTAAGCTCTGAAATCTAAAAAGTCAAAAATAAATTCAAGACAGCTCTGTAAAGCTCTGTAAATGCTAGGGATCATATTGGGGGACATGAGGATTAAAAGTAACCCACTCTCAAGCTTGCACATCAGCCCAAACCTGAGTTTAAATTAACTGTTTATTTTCCGGCTGCGGCGTGGGCGGGTCTGAGGTGCTCCAAGCCCTATGGACTTTTTACATGGATATTTGACGTATATTAAAAAAATAATAATTTACGGATTTGAGTATAGGGGCATTTTGTGCTATTTTTGCTAACACCAAAAATCACTTTATAGTCTTCTCAAAGTGCAGGATGGCTTTATTTGGGCTATATTTCGTGCTTAATTGGTGCTAGCGGGACCTCTTTCCTGCAAGTAAGCTGTGGCTCGGTTTTAGCCTTGCAGAGAGGGTTCCGGGAGCAATTGAATTGCAAATAGGATTTTCTTACGGCCGATTTCCTTGCGGACGTTTTAGATCAAAGGCTTTCCTCCGGCGCGAGCGGCCGCAATAGATAGCAAGGCGCCGGCCGCAAGCCTGCCGGAATAGAATAGAAGAATAGCTTGCGGTCGGTCCTTGCGGCCCCGCAACGGCTGCGGCCGCTAATAGAATGAGGCCCTTAGTGGTTACCTAAAGATGAAACAATAAGAAGTATTCTAGAGCACATGGACTCCATAAAAGGACCTCTGTGAGTCAAGAAAAAGGTTTTGAATATGAGTGCAGGAATAAATTCTCTCCTTGTTATATCACTTCCTGAGAGCTGAATCATGAGAGTGTTTTTTGCATCTATCAGTGGATGGACATTTGTGGGCAAGAGAACAGGGAATGGTCAGTAGGTAATTAGATAAGACTGAAACTGACACCACATTGCTTCCCTATCACAGGCCCAGCAGCAGGAAGTTGATTAAATTGCATAGTTACATAGTTACATAGTAATTAAGGTTAAAAAAATACTTTCAGTCCATCAAGTTCAACCTTTTAAGGACTCCCCTAATCTGCAATATGCAGATTAAATATTAATTAATTAGTTGTTAACTAATTATTAATCAATTATTTATTTTTTTATTTTATTTTTAATTATTAATTAATCCAGAGGAAGGCAAACAGAAAAAAAACCCAAGTGAGACTTAGCCAGTCATCTCAAAGGAAAAAAATAATAATTCCTTCCTGACCCCAGATACTGGCGATCGGATTTCTCCCTGGATCAATACTGTCTCTCTAATTATCCATGATAACCCTGAATTTCCTTTTTAATTAGAAATAAATCCAGTCCCCTTTTAAAGCTATCTATCGAATCGACTGTCACCTATACTGACCCTGGATGTATTTATATAAGGTAATCATATTGATATGGATTAGGATCAGTACAAAATGCATAAATGTATTCGTGCACCTACTTATATATCTTATCTTTGCAGTATTATCGTATAACCAAGTTTTACTAATAAATGCTGAATCATTGGGAGACTCTAAAATGGAGGATTTGACACTCCCCTTTCTCACAAGATGAAGGCAGCACAATTTCCGGTCTGTTAAGGATGACGGGTCTTAACACACACACTGAACACGAGGAGGAAAGAGCCATCTTGTCTTTGTCTTAAACTTCTGACCAATGAGAGGAAGACTCATCCCCCTGTGGGATGAGTCTTAGAGACTCCCTAATATTTTAACCCAATGTCTGACCAGGGTCTCGTAGAAGCAGACATCTCAGAACCAATGAATTACCGAATAAAACTGATGTTTTGCTTAATTGTAACTTTTTATCTGATTACTAAAAACTATATAAATGATGGCTGACATAATAAAACTAGCAGAGAGAAAGCTGTATACCAGAACTATGTGTTGGTGTATTATTTCTCTAAGGTGTGCACACTATACTGATAATTTGGCCAGGGACAGATATCTCTGAAAAATACTTTGTTATTTACTAAAAGAATATCTCCTCTTAGACACGCTTTTTCTAGAGAAAATAAGTTTAATTTGGTTAGTCTTTCTTCATAACTTAGCCCCTCCATTCTCCTTATTAGTTTTGTCGCCCTCCTCTGTACGTTTTCCAGCTCTAAAATGTCCTTTTTATGAAGTGGTGCCCAATATTGTACTCCATATTCCATATGAGGGCGTACTAGAGATGTGTATAGTGGCAGAATTATATTTGCTTTCCTTGCTTCTATACCCTTCTTAATACATGCTAATATTATATGTGCCTTTACAGCTGCTGCTTGGCTTTGAGCACTGTTACCTAGGTGGTTGTCCACAAGCACTCCCAAATCCCTTTCAATATCTGATACACCTAAATTTGCTCCATTAAAATTATAAATTTCCTTCCCAGATGCATAACTTTACATTTATTCGTATTAAATCTCATCTGCTATTTAGATGCCCATTCCTCAATGTTATGTAAATCCCTTTGGAGGGAAAGCCCATTATTATCTGATTTAATTACCTTGCACAACTTCGTGTCATCATTGATAATTGAGACACCACACTCCTACCTCTAAGTCATTAATAAATACGTTAAAAAGGAGAGGACCTAATACTGAACCCTGAGGAACCCCACTTACCACATTAGTCCAATCGGAGTATGTTCTATTTACAACAACCATTTGCTTCCTGTCTTTTAGCCAGCTCTCAATCCATGAGCAGATATTTACTGCAAATCCTGTATCTCTTAGTTTGCACAATAGTCTCCCATGTGGCACTGTATCAAAAGCCTTTGCAAAATCCAAAAAGACTACATCCACTGAGTTGCCTTGATCCAGGGTCCTACTAACCTCCTCATAGAAACTAATTAGATTTGTTTGACATGACCTATCCCACATAAATCCATGTTGACTCCTAATTATAATCCTGTTCAAATAGACATATTCTTGTATATTATCCCTTTTTTTAACCCTTCTAAAAGTTTCCCCACTACAGAAGTGTAGTGGGGAAACTTTTAGAAGGGTCACTGGTCTATAATTCCCCGGATTTGCTCTTGCTCCATTTTTAAATATAGGTATCACATCTGCTTTTCTCCAGTCATCTGGTAGAGACCCTGTGTTGAGTGAATCTTGAAAAATTAAATATAATGGTTTGGCTATTACAGAACCCAGTTCCCTCAGTACCCTTGGATGTATTCCATCAGGACCCGGGGATTTATTAACATTTATTTTTTCCAACCTCTTTTGGATTACTTCCTGTGTTAACCAAGTATTTGGCAAAGGTAGTGTATCCCCATTATGTTACAGTGTTTCAACCACTGGTACCTCCCTTGTGTATACCAAAAGAAAATAACCTATTTAGCTCATCTGCCTTTTCCTGGTCACTAATTCTCAGATGGCCTGTGTCACATTGTAATGTTCCTATAGCTTCCTTCCTCATCTTCTTCCCATGAATATACTTAAAAAAATATTTTAGGGTTAGTCTTACTCTCTTTTGCAATTCATTTTTCATTTTCTATTTTTGCCAATCTAATAGCCCTTTTGCAAGCCTTGTTGATTTTTTTGTACTCCTGTAAAGCAGTCTCTATCTCCTCTTGTTTGCCTAATTTAAATGCCTGTTTTTTACTCTGTATCTTGATCTTTAAATCATTATTAAGCCACATTGGATGGGATTTACTCCTTTTACTTTTATTCCCACATTGTATATGCTGATGTGTATGTATATTTAGTAAGGATTTAAATGTTGTCTATTTATGTTGAGTGTTTTTACCCATCAGTTCTCTGTCCCAGTCTATACTTTGTATTGCTGCCCTTAGACCGTTAAAATCTGGCATTTTAAAATTAAGAGTTTTTGTTGGCCCCTTAAAAATGATTTTTTTTTAATTCAATCTCAAATGAGAGATGTGTTGTGATCACTGTTTCCCAAAGGTTGCCCTATTCCAAAATTTGATACTATATCAATATTATTTGTGATGACTAAATCTAAGATAGCTTAATTTCTAGTAGTTTTTTTATAATTTAGACCAGATAATGATCCCTGAGTCGACTCAAGAACATGCTTCAAATTAGCTGAACTGCTGGTCTCATTTATCCAGTTTATTTCAGGGTAATTAAAATCTCCCATTATTACAACTTGCCCATGCTTAGCTGCATTTCCAGTCTGTAAAATAATTGTATTTCCTCACTTTCGGCTATATTTGGGGGTTTATAGCATACTCCTACTAATATTCTTTTGGAATTTGCTGCTCTGCTATTTAACTCTACCCACAAACATTCAACTTTATTACTAGGTCCACCATAAATATCTTCTCTGACTATAGGCTTAAATTCAGGTTTAACATACAGACAAATCCCTCCTCCTCTTTTACCGTTGCCTCTATCTTTCCTAAATATGTTATAACCATCCAGATTAACAGTCCAGTCATGAGATTTATCCCACCACGTTTTGGTAATGCCTATTAAATCCCATTTTTTATTAATTACTAATAATTCTAACTCTCCCATTTTTCCTGGCAAGCTTCTGGCATTAGCAAACATACACCTTATGTTATGAGTCTGTAGTTCTGAAGTGCCTGCCACTTTACTTGAGTTATTTAGTACTACCTCCCTATTGACTATACTACTTCTCCCCCATCTCCTCCCCTATGAGTTGTTAATTCCTCCCTTATACCCTCTACACTTTCTACCCCATTACTTATATCTAGTCACTCCCCCCACCTACTAGTTTAAAAACTCCTCCAGCCTTTCTACCATCCTATCCCCTAGCACAAAAGCTTCCTTATCATTAACGTGCAATCCATCCCTGCTGTAGAGATTGTACCGAAGTGAGAAGTCAGCCCAGTGCTCTAAAAACCCAAACCCCTCCTTAGTGCACCACATCTTTAGCCATGCATTACCCTCTCTAAGCTCCTTCTGCCTCCCTGGGCTAGCATGTGGCACTGGTAGTATCTCAGAAAATACTACATTGGAGGTCCTTGCCTTCAGCTTATTAACTCTCTCTAAAGTTCTCTAAAATCATTCTTTAGGACACTCCATCTTCCACTAACTTTGTCATTGGTACCAATATGTTCCAAGACCGCCGGTTCATTTCCAGCCCCTCACAATAATTTGTCTACCCGATCCACAACATGACGAACCTGAGCACCCGGGAGACAGCAAACTGTTCGATTGCTGCGATCTGGGTGACAAATCACCCTGTCTACATTCCTAATAATAGAGTCTCCTACCACCAAAAACATTCTGTTGCTCTGCCTATTCTGCCCTCCCACTCCTCCAGTAGAACTGTTCTTCCAGCTGTTAGAGGGAACAGCTCTATATGGCATTGCCATTCCTGAATGGACATCCCCAACAGTTTCACTAAATCTGGCAAATCTGTTGGTGCTTGCCAACTCAGAACTGGCCTGTCTCCCCCTGTTCCCCCTGATTCCTCTTCTCACTGTAACCCAGCTACCTCCCTGGACATTCTCACTAGCCCCAGCTCCACCCTCCATGCTAGGCCCAGCTAAACTGTGTTCCGAGAGCACCAACCCCCTTTCCAGTGGAGCAATATCACTAAGTGCTGCAATTATCGTCTCCAGATTTCCAATTTTAGCTTCCAGAGAGGCGACATGCTCACACCTCTCACAGAGGTATGGACCCTGGATCATCTGTTCCAGTATTGCATACATATGACAGGATGTACACTGAAGGAGGTTGCCACTGGACTGACTCATAATTATTATTATTATTATCTACAAAATTTCAGTGGGAAAAAAAAAAAAATATAAAATAATATATTTGTATAACGTTTTCCTCCTTTGCACTATAAATCTGCCCTCCCTTTTCTTTGAGGTTCCTCCTTTTATTTAAACTCCTACACTTTTACTAGAATTGCACTTGATACTAGAAATGTTCGCAAGCTCACAAGTTTGCCCCTTCTGCTGCTTATATTAACTTCTGCCTTCTCACCTGGACACAATTATGCACTCTGCAATTTATCAGCCTTTACATGCAAGGAAAATTAACTTGCAAACAACCCAAAAATAGCTCACAACCCTTTTATACTAGTTTAACAGTCAAGCCACACCCCTCTCACCTGGGCACAATTAGTGCACTCTGCAATTTATCAGCCTTTACTTGTAAAGGAAAATCCACTTGCAAAAAAAAAAAGGTGATGCGATAACTGCTCTCAAGAACTGGAAACACCCCTCACACAGATATACTTCTACCAAAGTAGCATGGATTTCTGTAGTATATTACAAGAGGCATGGGTGTAGGAACTGGGGGGCATGATGTAAAAAAAAATAGATATATGATTAATTGAGTCTGGGTAAGAGCATTGTCAGGCAGAGAAAAAATTAGAAATACAAAATATGGAAGTATCTGTAATAAATTGGGTTTTCTGATCAATTATCAAAATTTCTTGTGATTCTTTCTCATTTCTAGTTATGTGTTGGTCCAATAGGAAGTATATCACTGCAATATGCATGATTTGTCATGTATACATTGATGTATATATATTGATTCCCCCTATATATATATATACTAGCGAATTGTCCGTCAAAAAATGGACTCCATTGGCAACCTGTAAAGCTCTGGTGAACTCCATACCCATGAGGCTTAAGGCATCGCTGGAAAATATGGTGGCCACACAAAATATTGACACTTTGGGCCCAATTTGGACATTTCCGCTTAGGGGTGTACTCACTTTTGTAGCCAATGGTTTAGACATTAATGGCTGTGTGTTGAGTTATTTTGAGGGGACAGCAAATTTACACTGTTATACATGCTGTACACTTACTACTTTACAGTGTAATTTCTTCAGTGTTGTCACATGAAAAGAAATCCTATACATAGTTATCGTTGTGCAAGTTGTCGTCACACTTTGCGGGCCTCGCAAAACGGGTCCTGTGACGAGCACTGAAGACACTCATAGCGAGGTCCATGGGACTTTGAGACTGCAGCCCTTGTGATCAGCGCCACAATGAGAAGGAGGATGTTGCCGTTGTGTGTGTGTGTACCAAGGAGTGTGAGCGGGTAGGACCGGCTGGGCCAGGGTTGGATTCTGGATTCCTTACAGGAGGAGGGGCAGCAGGGAGAAGGCACTGGAGAAAATCTAGCTTACCCCTGGTACAGTGTCTGCTGCAATACAGGCATCAGCCGAGCCATTGTGTCCTGCACACACAAAGTGTCCATCACTGTCCTGTCTGCCAGCTGTGCTTTTACCCTCTTCACATCTGGAAGTGTCTCCCGAGTCCTCCTGCACGGCAGCACTCAGCACTCACTCCCCGGGCTCTTGCCCTGCCCTCCTGGACCCGGCCTCTCTGTCTCACATCACTCCCAGAGCAGCCAGCAGTGTGAATATATACTCCGTACCTGGACACCTTGGGACCTAAATCACGGCTGTGTGTGAGGCAAAGGCATCTTCTTAAAAGATGGGAGCAAAGTGAGTGTGTACATATATGTGTAATACATGTGAGAATAAGACGTTATGTCAGGGTGTAAACAGATCAGTGTTGGGGAGAATCCATGACCTAATGAGGTGATATGGGGTGTGGGAGCAGTTGCTGAAGTTACCTTCTTCAACTCAAGTACTCTGTATATCTCCTTAAGGTGAAACTATAGTACAAGACTCCCTAAGCTTCACACAGGTTGTGGTGACTATATCATAGGACATTGCATCTTCTTAGTGGATCTACAGGAATGATAGGTCTCCCCAGGTTGAACTTTAGTGATCTGTGTCTCCGTGCATAGGCTTCTCATGTATGGGTTATTTGCTTTAAATTCCTTTTACTAATTATATCTTAGTGTTGTGTGGATAAAGTAGTGTCTAGAAAGTGTCCACAAAACAGGTAAACGTTCTAGCCACTACTATATCCATCACCAATGGCACTCTCCACTCATCTATATATATGAAACCTACAGACAGATGTAATTACCTACACAGCTTCAGTTTCCATCCCTCTCACACCAAACAAGCCATCATCCATAATCAAGCTATTAGATACCATCGGATTTGCTCAAACACTGGAGACCGTGACAAAAATGTAAAAATACTGTTTGAATCTTTCAAACAAAAGGGTAACAAACCCTTTATTATTACCCAAAAAATAACCACTGCCATCAAAATACCCCGAGAACACCTATTAAACTACAAAACAAAAGAAACTACTTCACGTATACCTCTAGTGACCACATACCATCCAATTATAGAGAACATTTGGAAAATAATCAAAGATTTCCAACACTACTAATTGAAGATAGTGAACTAAAATATATATTCCCAAAACCTCCCATCCTTGCATTTAAACAACCACCAAACCTGAAACAAAAACTTGTCAGCAGAAAATTGGCCAATGAACAACTGAATACAAAAAATGAAACTAAACCTTGTAACAAACGTGCCTGTAAATTATGCCAACACATTTGTAATGATGATACAGCCACACATAAAAACAAAACCTATAACATCAAAGGATCATATTCATGTACATCGTCTAATGTGGTTTATATAATACAATGTACTTTATGTGACACAGGCTATTACATTGGAGAAACCAGCCAAAAAATGCATTTAAGGATTAATTTACACAGGCATTCAAAAGGAAAGCATAATGAATACAGTTATTGTAGCCCAGTAGGACAACATTTTAGCCAGAATGATCACTCCATCCAAAACTTAAAAGTCAAAATACTCAGAGGAAAATGTAAAAGCATCCAAGAGAGAAAAGCATTTGAAATAAAGATGATAACATTCTTCAACACTAAAAACACAGGACTTAATATAGACTTGGGTTTTCTAACACATTATCAGAATTTCATGTGAATTTTTTTTTCCCTCTTATACCATAACAAACTTAGCACTCTTAGTGAGGTGTTTGTCCAACAGGAAATATATCACTGTGGACTACAGTGCTCTGCTTTTTCATGTATATATTGATGAATATGTGTATATAATATGTGTATATATGTTTCCTTTGCTATTGTTGTGTTTATTCCCCATATATGTATTTACCTGGTGAGGTCAGATGCTGTTTGCACTCTATCTGCATCTGCTGTTATTATTCAAACTGAGGGTTCCATCTCATGTAGTATTGCTTGAGACTTGATAAAGAGAGGTTAAGCCTCTCGAAAGCTCGTCATTATAAATAAGGCTTCCAATTTTATTCCCGTCATTTTTGACGGGCAATTTCCTATTATATATAAATATATATATAAACTATAATAGTTGTCGTACAAGTACACAGGGGGAGGAGAGGCTCGCAATGAGTGCCAAAGGCACTCATCGCAGGGCTAGCAATGAGCACAGAAGGTGCTCAGAGGGGCCATAGCCTTGCATTGTGTGGTAAACAGCATTGACAGGCTTAACATTTTATTGCCGTCATTTTTGACGGGCAAGTCGCTAGTAATAAAATATTTACAAAAATGTGAGGGGTGTACTCACTTTTGTGAGATACTGTATGTATGTATATATACTAGCGACTTGCCCGTCAAAAGTTATGGCAAAAAAATTTGAAGCCTGGCAATGCTGTTTGCCGATGTTCTGCCCCTTCTGAGCACCTTCAGAACTCATCACGAGCCCCTCGCTGAGCGCCTTTGGTGCTCATCTCGTGGCTCACAATGAGCGCCTTTGGCGCTCATTGCGAGCCTCTCCTCCCATCTACTTACCCGCTCATTACAGGCCTCTGCAACTTGTAACTTTTGTGCTTGGGAATGCCATGTTTCTCTTTCCACCATCTCCCCCCTGTGCCTTCCCTGTGTCTTTCTCCTCTGTGTCTCTGCTGAATCTTTGCGTGGCGTGCGCTGACTGCCGTTGGTCCTGTGTGCCTGGTGTTGTTGGTGTAAGTGTTACTGTCTTTGCCGTTGGGTATTTTCTAAGTCCTGTGTACCTGGCCTTGCTGAGCTTCATTTTCATAGTTTCAGAATGTTAAAGTTTTTTCTGCTTCTCCGATCTGTGTGTGTAAGTGAAATTGAGGCATATTTGTGTGTTTTTGTCTTTTCCAGTTTGGTGGTACAGCTGTTAAGGCATGATGACAACTCGCAGATTGACAATTATTATATGTGATATATAAATATATATATATATATATATATATATATATATAACCAATGATGTCAGATAACATATGATGTTTCCCCTCTATCTCCATCTGCTGTTTACATTCAAACTGAAATTTCCATCTCATGTCAGTATTACTTCAGACTTGATAAAGAGAGGTTAAGCCTCTTGAAAGCTTGTCACTATAAACAAAAGGCGTTTGTTCAATTAAAAGGTAAATGATATAGTAGGATTCTTGTAAAATAATTTATAGAATTAACTTTTCTATGCATGCAAATTTATTTTAGAAGTGAAGTATAAAGATATGTCCTGATGTTACCCTTTGGCACAATAATGCCCATGCTTGGAAAATTACAGCGTAATGTGGCCATGTTGGCAACATCTGTCAGTTTATTATAAACAAACTAAGGAGAACTGTGTATAAATGCAAACAACACAAGATCAGCCCGATTCCTCATTTAGAATCTTCAAGTGATGTTTTAGTCCCATTGTGAAGTGAGGCTCAATAAAGGGGTGAAAAATGTCTTCAAAGTTTATGTCAGATCAATCAGGTCAATTGCATTGATGCAAGTTTCAGTAAATTATTTATGAAAGCTGATGTTTCAAAAGTTGGAAACATTACGATTAAGACATCATGGTGCCTTTTATCTCAAACAATCACTTTTGTCTCAGTTGGTTTATTTTATATATAGCAGAAAATGGAGCATAATGAATAGCCTCCAGTGAGGTCTGAGTCCTTACAAGGCCAACCACTTTAAAGTTTGATAGCTTTTGACATCACACTCTGAAGATAAAAAACAACACAAATAGTCTAATAAGCTTCCAGCCAAATTACAAAAAATATATATATAAGTAGAAAATGGTAGTTAAATAGAAGCTCTTGTGAGATCTTATGTAAATTTGAACTATGATAATAAAAGTACAACTCCCAATGTCATAAGCAAGGCGGACAAATTACACC
Source organism: Discoglossus pictus (assembly GCA_027410445.1). NCBI lineage: Eukaryota > Metazoa > Chordata > Amphibia > Anura > Alytidae > Discoglossus > Discoglossus pictus. The sequence goes on along the minus strand of CM050163.1, from coordinate 312,001,952 downwards.
CTATGTGATTAACTGTATGTACTGTATATTTAGACCAACAGGAAATAAAGAAGGTGCGACCAGAGCTATACTGTACATGTTCTTGTCTGGCCATTGTCAAGAACTTCATACAGTGTATATTTATTTATTGCACCACGTGAAAAAGTATGGAACAGCAAGCATATTGTAATAGATAAAAACAGCTTTAAACTAAATAAATAAATAATGCATTAGTAATTTCAGCTTTCTTTTGGAATTTTATTAAACAGAAATAGGGAATCAAACATTCATCTACAGATGTTGTCATTTATTTTAAATGACCACTGCAGTTTTGTAAAATAATAAAAAAAAAGCTGGAAAAGAAACCTATAAGCATTTTTTGAAAAAGCTTTATATTGTGTCATGAGGTAATTCTCAATTTTTCTTGCCCAGTTTTACAAAGCCGGGTAATTATTTGTCACATTTTTTGTGCACTTTTCTGATATGCCTCTTCATTACATCCCATCAAGTTACTCCCATTTCATCTACCCATGAAACCATGTTATCAAATGCTCATATTATACAACCCCTAACAAATCTTGCATTATTTGACATATACACCATATCTGTTTAGTATTCCTTTAAAATAGTTGGATTTAAACATTAGAAGTATACTTGTTTGATGAAAAATCAAGCTCCAAATGGTAAGAAAAAATAAAAATTCTGCTATCAAGCACTATCCATTTGACTAACTCAGAGGTGTGAGTGTCCACTGCAGCTAATCAATAGAGAGACAACAAGTTATTTCTCCACAGAGCTCCATCGTTCAGCCGGTGTAGTGTCCCGACATTCACTAATTAGAGTAGGGATCAGAAACCTTTTAGAATGGGTGTGCCAAGCCTTCATTTAATTAGTCTAATTTTACTTACGATAATTAATTTTAATATGTACAATCTTTTCCTATATGATTAAGCAACTATTGTGTATAACATAATGGAAATGAATACATAATAACCTTAAATACATTGATATTTAAATGTAGATGTTTATCAAGGTTCTTGTGTTTGATTTTCCCTACTGAGGTTTCCCATTTAGATTGCATTTTTGGATATGTTAAACTGCACACAGTTTGCTGAGATGCCCCCTTTTATCATCTCAGTGAATCATCAATATTGCGCCCCTATTTTATCAAATTTCTGCATTGCATTATGTTTAATCTCATTATCACCAAATTAACCTTATCACATATATTCTTGTCGCACCTAATCAAATCCCTCAAACATTGCCCTTCACCACCATCTCACCAATTTCATCACATGCCCATCATTTTAAGCCCCCTCTTTGTAGATCAAAGCACACTTATCACTTCTCTCCTAACCAAAATCTCCTTAGACCTCCATTAGATACCCATCACATTAAACAACATATTATTGAAATCTTATTTCAACGAGCCTCATCATCCCATACTCATTTAAAAGCTTTGGTCTCTCACCAGAGTGCCAAGCTAAATTTCTTTAGGTTCCACTTCCAGCACTAGTGCCATAGGTTGCTGATCCTAAAATTAGGGTGTCAGAACAAAGTCTTAAAATTGGTTCAAATGCAAGCAACAGAGGGAATAAAATTGGTTATTTGTGTTTTTACAAAATTGCTTTTTTAAATGCACAATATAGATTTTTTTTTTTCACAAAGTCAACCTAATGTTATTACCTTTCACAGCAGTCAGGCAGAGTTACTAATGTGAGAGGTCTTGAAGATATTGCATATTAGAAAATATGTACAGCAGACCCTACACATTTGCAGAGGTTCTGATCCTTGGGTCCCTGTAAATGTAAAAAAAAAACACGAACTATCAGTTTACTCATGTTTTGTCCCTTGGGAAAGGGTATAGGTGTTGGCCGTCTTCTAAGGCCCAAGCGTCCTTTTGAGGCAAGGGGGTTGGGTTTTACGTCCCCCTCGGCACCTCCCTGGCCAGATCTCGCGTGATCATAGAAGGGAAAAAACCTTGCGAATGTCAGATCCACAAATATATATATATATATGTGTGTGTGTGAATATATGTGTGTGTGTGTATATATATATATATATATATATATATATATATATATATACAAACATATTGCAATGTACTGCACTGTATCTTCAAACAGCCTGCTGCTTCCTGAAAATGTGCCTGCAGTCTTATTTTAGTAATGCTAATGATGATAATTGAATAAATAAACAAACATGCCATAAATAGTGTACTATCTCAATATACTGTATCTATTTAGGGACAGACTACTGGGGAGGAGCAGGAATCCTGCTAATCACAGCTGTGTAATCCATCATGGAATGTAGTAATCTGCTAAATAAATGCTTGAGTTTGTAATTATGTTTAGATTTGTGCAATAGATAATAGTTGCTTTTGAATAATTATGTCATTTTCTAATAACACTAAGGTTCAGCTCTGATGTACAATTTAATAATGTGCACACTTCAAAAGAACTTCCAGTGACAAAAGGTTGGACAGAGACACAGCAAAACATAACATTAAAAAACCCAAGCTTTGAGGTTACTTGTTCCATTAATCATTCAGTGCTTGTGTGTGCTTAACAAAAACAATATTTCCTATAGATTAAATTGCAGTGGTTATTGTGCTCACGTCTGGCTAGATTCTCTACCTGTCATGGGTGTGACAAGCAGTAGGAAGCGGACAAGTAAACCGAAGCTGACTCATTTTGAAAAAAAATACAATAGGTTCATATAAAAGAATAATAGGAGACTAGGTGAAGGACAAAGAAATGTAGAACAAGATAGAGGTAACAATAAAAGTGGAGCAAATTGAGTTATGGAAGGTGCAGATATCAAGGGAGAGAGAAAGTAAAATAAAGCAGAGAAAAGGGAGTGGCAGGAGAAGTGGCAGTAACTAAATATCAAAGGGCCTCATTCATTTGGAATTTGGCCAATTGAATATGGCTCTATATAAGCACATAGCACATTTTTTTTCAGAAGTTTTTATTTGGTGAAGACCTTGCTTTTAGATTGATGTTCAGTAACTAAAAACTTCTGTAAAAAAATATTCTATGTGCTTATATAGAGCCCTATTCAATTGGGCAAATTGCAATTAAATGAGGCCCAGAGAGTATTACATTGCAAATGAACCCAGAAAAGGAAATGTTAATTTCATATCTTACTACAGTTGCAAAGTTGAATCTAATTATCAATTGCATTGTTTCATTGTTGCCCTTTTCTGTACTTTTTCCGGGTCTAAAATATTCTTTCTATGAAGTGGTGCCCAAAATTGTACCCCATATTCCAAATGAGGGCGTACTAGAGATTTGTATAGTGGCAGAATTATATTAACTTCCCTGGCTTCTATACCCTTCTTAATACATGCTAATATTTTATTTGCCTTTGCAGCTGCTGCTTGGCATTAAGGACTATTACCAGGTGGTTATCCACAACCACTCCCAAATCCCTTTCAATCTTTTATAATTGTAGATTTGCTCCATTAAGATTATAACCAATGTAGGCTAAGTTTAAAACAAAGGTATAGAGTAAAACATATAACAGCAAGGGATTTAATTATTTTTTTATTCTAGACTAAGGGTCATGATATATAATTTGCAGTAGACTGCTCTGAGGTCTGTAACTACGGTCCATGCTAAGGCTCCTGTCACTGTGAAGTACGGCAAGATGTAGATCAATTTGCAGGATGTTCAGCCATTGTCCTCATGTGGAATTTGTATTATAAGTGCATTTAAAATAGCCATGGTCTTATAAATGGACCTCCAAAGAATAGTTAGGTAGGGCTTGATAAAACAAACATTTATTAAACTTTTATTTCACATTTAAACAATGAAGTTTTTTATTCATGCCATAGGTAGTATGATCTCCAGATTCCAGATCTATCTAGCCTCTGAATTATGTATTGTCTCTGCAATGGGATTCTACCAGGGGGAAGTACCAAACTGAAAACTTTTTGAAACCACTCTGAAAAACACATATTATTAGCAGGCAGAAGTGTAACATGAACTGCTAGCAATGCACACAAATACGTTTTCTAGTCACCTCCCACTATCATACTGCAAGTGCGGTATGACTAATAAGAGAGTACCCCCCTGGGTGGCGCCCACTCCAGAGACAACACATCATTCAGGGGGTGGAGAGAAAAGAAGCTCAAAATAGTAATTCATTATAACCGCACAGTAAAAGTTTAATTAAGCTTTTTTCTTATCAAACCCTTTCTAACTATTCATTCGAGAGCCCTTTAAAAGAACACTAAAATGGCCCTTTAAGATGTGAAGCCCATGTACACAGGAAGGAGGTCAGCACTAGGTAGTTATTGTGGCCCAGATCTATAGTGTAATGAGGGTTAGGAGGATTAGAAGTAATAGGGCTATTGAGTGGATCCCCACTTGCAGTATCTCTGTATCTGAGTAACCTTGCCCAGCCCTGTAAATTGTTGCCATGTTTGGCAGTAGTGTCCAGCAGCCTTGTGTTTGGCAAAGCGTCCATGTTCCTTTCAGCTGTAGCAGCTGCAGAGTCATGCAAGCTTTTGTGCAATGTTAACTGATTTTGTAACTATTCTAAAATGTACACTGTATAATATTGCATAATAATAATTTTGATAAATAAAATAAATGAAGAAAATACATATTGCAAAAATTTTAATGCTCATTAAATGTCAAATATAACACTCAGTATTTATTCTTTTCATACACTGCAGTCATTTAACAGTGATGAAAAAACATAAGAGCAATGAGACTTTATAAATGACATATAAAACACACAGTTACATTTACAGTATTAAGCATTACAATGTCAAACAGCTTTAAACTACAGAAAATAGAACTCCCATATGTAACTTACAGATTTGCAGCCTTATTAAATTGCAATTCGGCAAATCTAAATGGCTCTATATAAGCACAGAGCATATTTTTTTAACAGAAGTTTTAGTTAGTAAAGACCTTGCTTTTGGATAGAAGTTCACTAACTAAAAACTTCTGTATACAAATATGCTGTGTGCTTATATAGAGCCCTCTAGATTTGCTGAATTGCAATTTAATAAGGCTGTTGATCATTTTATAACTCAGCCCTGGAAACCTCACACTATAAATGAAGGCCACACTTCTACATGTTGTAATACAATGTGATATCATGGGAGCATTTAAATATTATTCAGTGTAAATCGATAATCATACTAGGTTCATGTTGGTTACAAGTGATTCATATGTAGGGCCCAAGTTGAAATATTTGCGAGTAAAGTTTACTCGCACATCATCACCTAGCAAATACATGCCACGAATAACTAGCCCAACCAGAAGTGCACACAAAATATTGTAAAAACTTGCAATTGATCTGTAGCTGTCCCATTAAAATTTCTCACAAACCCATTCCATACAAAAATATAAGTTTACACATTACCCTCTGAGTGCAAATAAGTCCTCAGATTGTACAAACATCCTATGTGTATTGAAACCCACTGGTAGAGGCATAAAAATGCCTCTGAAAAGCAGTCAGGTGTCTGATGTTACTATCAACCTAACATTTTAGCTGCGTCGGATATGAGGCCTGATTTCTCCTATCCGATACAATTAAGAGGTTAATAATGCCTCTTAACACCCACTACATTTAATTACCCAAGAATCCCCTGGAAGTCGTCCCAATACCCCAAACCCAATGAGCCCAGGAATCCCCTTCAATATTCTTATTAAACCTGGGGAACCTCAGGGATTCCCTCTTCCCATAAGCTAACCCGTGGGATCCCACCCTCTAACTATAACCATGGAGGTCCCAATAGACCCCCATGGCAACTAAAAATTAATCCTTAAAACGTGGGTCCCTAACTGACCCCCTTGGAACTAAAAATGATCCCTGTTACCACTGTGCTCCTTAAAGGACCCTAGTGGCATCAAAAATTAAACCCTCCATGGAGGTCCTTTAGGAACTTCTATGACATCTAAAGTAAACCCCTCCAATTAACATGCCTCTTATTCATAAATGAACAGGGACACCAATACTACACAATTCTGATTGACACATTTTTCAGCCTATTGGAAGTCCTTTTGGACTCCTATGGGGGGCAGTTTAAATGGGGTCCAATATGGACCCCTGCAGTGGAAAGTAGGGTGCCTTGAGGACCCCCATAGAACATAAAGGTTAATGTTAGTTGCCATGTGAAGGAGTTTATAAACATAGGAGATTATTGAAGATATTAGGGCTAGAGTCGTGTATATACAGCATTGCTATGGAGACTACTGAGCTACTGAGTATCCTGGCTGCATGAACACATTAGGTGTAGAGGGAATGGGAAAACTCTTTGTGGTGTGTGTCACTTACATTGAGGGACAGTTTGAGGATACTAGCGATGTAATGGCTCCCTAGCATGCAAAAAAATATGGTTTGTTTCATATGTCCATGATATCCACATTAGGCACTAACCGCATACATATTGATTTTTGGACAGTGTACATGTATATTTTTTTTTTTGCATTTTTTTATATTTTTTCAATATGTATTGCCACATAATGTGACACTTCTGCACTGTGTATTAATTATTTAAATGTTTTATTAAATATTATGTTGAGGCAAAACTTAAACTAGAATAAGAATAAGTAGTAGCTAAGTTGCTAGCAATACCAACAGCCACGTTAAATTCCAAGCCCGCAGCGGCCCTGGTACACTCGCAGATCGTTTGCGGTAGCTGAAAGAGGCCAATTTAATAGCCGTAAGTCTAGCGGGCTCCTTTACGGGCTACAAATTCTTCAGTAGGAGGAATTTAATAGGGCTGCAAGAGAGTAAACCTCAAATCACTGCTACTTGACTTTAACTATAATATTTTTAGAAATTAACTAATTATATAGTGCATTAATCAAGTACATTTTTATCACTTAGAGAAAAAATTCCAGTTATTTGTCTTTTAATATCAATGTTAAGGATTACCTAATTTCTTTATTTAAAACAGGCAGTAAATTGTAACAATGCCTTGGAATGCTTGTTGAATCTAGACTTAGTATTCGATTTTGTATAAACTAAAAAACTCCTAGGTATTATAGAGATGTGTGAGAGTGAGTCACTGTGAGGTTCCTCCTCGAGATATTGCATCCTAGGCCTCAGCACACTAGTGATGTCATGAAACTCACTGTATGTCCTCTCACTAGAGCTCAGGTTTCCTGGAAGGTTCAGCCTATCATTTCATTAGTCAGTCATAAGGTAGGGAGCTAACTTTCACCTGCTGTTCTGAACATTTCTAGTAAAACACGTTTGTGGTATGAATCTGCAGTATCGACACTGCTTTACCAGGTACAAATACTGCACCATAAATGTATATGGAATTCATATATAGACTAGTAAATTGCCCGTCAAAAATGATGGTATGATAAATGGTCAGCTTTGTCTCTATCTCTGCGCCCTCTCTCTCTCTCTGCGCCTCTTCCCCCTCCCATTCTTTTCTTTTCCACCCTCCCCTCCTTCTTCTCTCTCCCCCTCCACTCCTCCTCTCTTCCCTATCTCTCCCTCTTCCCCTGTGTCTCTCTGCCACTGCTCCCCACATGTCTCTCTACCCCCCTTCCCTCTCCTGTGTCTCTTCCCCCCTCCCCAGTGTTTTCCCCATTCTCCTCCCTAGTGTTTTTCCCCCTCCAGTGTCTTTTCCCCACTTCCCTCCCCAGTGTCTCTTTCCCCCATTCCTCTCCCCTCCCCAGTGTCTCCCCCCATCCCATCCCCATTGTCTCACCCATTCCTCTCCCCTCCCCAGTGTCTCTCCCCCTCAGTGTCTCCACCCCTTTCTCTCCTCTCCACAGTGTCTCCCCTTCCTCTCCTCTCCTTGGTGTCTCTATCCCCCCTTCCTCTCTCCTCTCCAGTGTCTCCCCCCTTCCTCTCCCCTCCCCAGTGTATTTTCCCCCTTCCCTCCCCAGTGTCTTTTTCCCCCACTCCTCTCCCCTCCCCAGTGTCTCTTCTCTCCACCTTCCTCTCCCCTCCCCAGTGCATCTCCCCTACTCAGTGTCTCTCCCCTGATCCTCTCCCCTCCTCTCCCCATTGTCTCTCCTCCTTCCTCTTCCCTCCCGGGTGTCTCTCCCCCTTCATCTTCCCTTCCGGGTGTCTCTTCCCCCCTTCCTCCACCGTGTCTCCCCCCCCTTCCTCTCCCCTCCTCAGTGTCCCTCTGCCCCTTCCTCTCTCCTCCCCAGTGTCTCTCCCCCTTCCTCTCCCCTCCCCAGTGACTCTCCCCCTTCATCTTCCCTCCCGGTTGTCTCCCACCCCCCCCACCATGTCCCCCCCCCTTCCTCTCCCCTCCTCTGTGTCTCTCTGTCCCTTCCTCTCTCCTCCCCAGTGTCTCTCCCCCTTCCTCTCCACTTCTCCAGTGTATCTCCCCCCTTCCTCTTCCCTCCTCAGTGTCTCCCCCTTCCTCTCCTCTCCCTCGTGTTTCCCCTTCTTTCCTCTCCCCTCCCCAGTATCTCTCCCCCCTTCCTCGCCCCTCCCCAGTGTCTCCCCCTTCCTCTCCCCTCCTCAGTGTCTCTCCCCCAGCGTCTATCCCCCATTCCTCTTGCCCCCAGTGTCTCTCCCCCAGTGTCTCTCTCCCCTTTCTCTGCCCCCAGTGTCTCTCCCACTTCCTCTGCCCCCAGTGTATCTCCCCACTTCCTCTGTCCCCCAGTGTCTCTCCTCCTTCCTCTCCCCCACCAGTGTCTCCCCCCTTCCTCTCCCCCCAGTGTCTCTCCCCATGTCTCTCCACCCAGTGTCTTTGCCCCATCCTCCCTATGTCTCTACCCCCCAGTGTCTCCCCACAAATGTCTCTCCCTCATCCCCCCGTGTCTCTCCCCCCAGTGTCTCTCCCCCATTCCCCCCTTCTCTCCTCCCCAGTGTCTCTCCCCCTTTCTATCCCCCAGAGTCTCTCCCGCAGTGTCTCTCCCCCATTCCCCCCTCTCTCCCACCCAGTGTCTCTCCCCCAGTGTATCTCCCTCCTTCCTCTGCCCCCCAGTGTCTCTCCCTCTTACTCTCCCCCTCAGTGTCTCTCTCCCAGTGCATCTCCCCCCTTCCTCCTCCCCTCCTAGTGTTTCTCCCCTCTTCCTATCCCACACCAGTGTCTCCCCCCCTTCCTCTCGCCCCCAGTGTCTCTTCCCCCCTTTCTCTCCCCCCAGTGTCTCTCCCCCATTCCCCTCCCCCTCCCGTTGATGAGTGCAGCTCCTGGCTGTCGCCACGAGCTGCACATTCGTGGTCTGCCGCACATTTGCACATAGTGCACGCAGCTACCGCCGAGCTGCACATGCAGCATATAGTTGATATTCCATTCAAATGAACTCACTAGAGAGCAGGTTCACAGCATACAAATAATGGACATGGTCACCTAAGAATCCATTGTGTTGCTAAGCAAAACTTAGTCAACTGGAAAGTATGTCTATAGCAGCTCTCAAATTATTATAGTACCTGAGTGCACTTCTTATACATAGACACATTTGCAGCCTTATTAAATTGTGATTCAGTAAATTTAAAAGGGCTCTATTTAAGCACACAGTATATTTTTTTTACAGAAGTTTTTAGTTCGTGAACTTCTATCTAAAAGCAAGGTCTTCACGAACTAAAAACTTCTGTAAATAAAATATGCTCTGTGCTTAAATAGTGCCCTTTTAAATTTACAGAATTGCAATTTAATAAGGCTGTTGGTGATTAATTGTGGATCAATTTTCACCATGCCTGATACTAAGTATTAAGTAGATAATGTACACCGTCATCTAAAATATTATGTAACATGTTGTAGCAAAAATCATAACCACAAACCACATTTTACTCAGAAACCCAGTCATGATTCCAAAACACAGAGGCCTCTGATTATTTTCTTAATATCAGATTTTTTTTTTTTTTTAAATGTGGGTCAGCTACAAAAAAATTACCAAAATATCTGCTGCCGACTGACTGACTGAACACAAATATAAACAAAACACAGCTTTTATAGTGAACTACATAAAAGAACATGGTATAACCCATTCTACCAGCTAGAAAAATGACACATTCCCACCAACAACCAATGAACGATTATTTATATAAGGTGATCCAACAAAATATAAAACATATGCATGCACTAAGCATGCCTGGTACGTCATATTATCTGTGTAAAACACTTTCAAATTGTAATCTCTTGCACATAGTTCAAGTAATGTTTTCACGAATATCCTTGGGTTTTACACTGCATTTATAAGTAAAAAGTATAATTAACTGTTTCATACCTCACTGCCTGCAATGAAATAAGTACTGTTTCAGAGCTAAAGTTCACAAGTGATACAAAGTGATGAATGCTATATATATATATATATATATATATATATATATATATATTAAAAAAATTAAGGATATTTCTATCTCTCTACAACAGACATTCAATTGAAATAACAGTTTGTTACAAACACCAAACAAATATTTAACAAAAAAAATAATTTCAAGACTTTATTGCTTTGTTCAGTACTTTTTATTCCAAAATAGTCTGTATATCATGAATATACCTCTTCTCTAACATTTCTATATTATATAATAATACCAAAGCCTATAATTCCCTATAAAGCCTATAAAATGAATAGCTACAGTTAATTCTAGGTTAGTACAGGTCTAATTAATTTGCTATTAATTATACGTGACACAGCCTATATTCCATGACCATGGATGTAAACACCTTTAACAAATGTGTACCCTCCCATATCTCCATTATATATATTAAAGGGACATTGAAAGTTTTTTTTTTCTTTGTTGCAACAGAAGGTAGTGTTAATGATAATGTGCCACAGTGTGTTTGTTTTTTTCAAATTAAGGTGTGAATATATTCAAATATTAACTGCTCTTGGGGGCTTGCCCTCTGCCAGCCATTGGAATCTAAAGACTAAAGCATGCACTCTGCATTTCCTGTTAGTTTGAATGATGTTTGAGCAGATTTTACTAATTATCTAAAAAAAAAAACGTTTGTAAAGTTAAAACAAGCTCTTTTAAATACATGAAATTAGTTTTGTTCCATGTCTCTTTAACTATTAAAGTGCCCACATAGGCCACTGAATGGTTTACTGCAGTCATTCATTTAAAATGTTCTCTTCTCCAGAATTAGTTTTGAAAACAGGCAAAATATTTTTAGAATGTATATAACAATAGACATAATAATAATTTGTTGATTCATTTATATAGTGCTTTTCTTCCAAAGCTGAGTGTAGGTAAATTCAACCATTATCCATACAGACAGTCATGGCCGGATTACCCATTAGGCAAACTAGGCAGCTGCCTAAGGGTGCTTCCCAGTGAGGGGCTTGCATTTTTTTAGCTTAAAATCCCCTTTAAATTACTTTTCTTTGGCTTAAAAGCAACATGCTGCAGTTCACAGACTGGATCTATAGTGTAATGTACAGTGTTCCTTTCCTCAGCCCATGTGTTTCCTGCTATAGTAGAGGAAGGAACTGTACTAGGAGCAGAAGTAATTTTATACAGTATATTTTTTTTCATTCAAATGTTTATGTAAGGAAATATTGGTAGAAAGTAGGTTTTCTGTGTGAATGGCTATTTATAGTGTATACTGTATTTATACTTTAATTTAATAGCAGCATTTTTTTTATATAGCATTAAATAAAATTATTAGTTTTCAATGTAGTGTTAGGCATATAGATATATTATTTAAAGGTTTAATTTATTGTTGTCTATTTATTACTGTATTATTAAAGGTATTCCTGGGTTAATATTTATTTGTACAGTGGATACAAAAAGTCTACACACCCCTGTTAAAATGTCAGGTTTCTGTGCTGTAAAAAAATGAGACAAAGATAAATAATTTCAGAACTTTTTCCACCTTTAATGTGACCTATAAACTGTACAACTCAATTGAAAAACAAACTGAAATCTTTTAGGTAGAGGGAAGGAAAAATATAAAAATAAAATAATATGGTTGCATAAGTATGCACACCCTTAAACTAATACTTTGTTGAAGCACCTTTTGATTTTATTACAGCACTCAGTCTTTTTGGGTATGAGTCTATCAGCATGGCACATTTTGACTTGGCAAGATTTGCCCACTCTTCTTTGCAAAAACACTCCAAATCTGTGCACAGCCCTCTTCAGATCACCCCACAGATTTTCAATCGGATTCAGGTCTGGGCTCTGGCTGGACCATTCCAAAGCTTTAATCTTCTTCTGGTGAAGCCATTCCTTTGTTGATTTGGATGTATGCTTTGGGTCGTTGTCATGCTGAAAGATGAAGTTCCTCTTCATGTTCAGCTTTCTAGCAGAAGCCTGAAGGTTTGGTGCCAATATTGACTGGTATTTGGAACTGTTCATACTTCTATCTACCCTCTATCTTAACTAAGGCCCCAGTTCCAGATGAAGAAAAACAGCCCCAAAGCTTGATGCTGCCACCACCATGCTTCACTGTGGGTATGGTGTTCTTTTGGTGATGTGCAGTGTTGTTTTTGCGCCAAAAAGTGTAGAGACTTTTGTGAGACTTCAGATGTGTTTTTGCAAAATGTAGCCTGGCTTGGATGTTTTTCTTTGTAAGAAAAGGCTTTCGTCTTGCCACTCTACCCTATAGCCCAGACATATGAAGAATACGGGAGATTGTTGTCACATGTACCACACAGCCAGTACTTGCCAGATATTCCTGCAACTCCTTTAATGTTGCTGTAGGCCTCTTGATAGCCTCCCAGACCAGTTTTCTTCTCCTCTTTTCATCAATTTTGGAGGGAGCTCCAGTTCTTGGTAATGTCACTATTGTGCCATATTTTCTCCACTTGATAATGACTGTCTTCACTGTGTTCCATGGTATATCTAATGCCTTGGAAATTCTTTTGTACCCTTCTCCTGACTGATACTTTTTAACAATGAGATCCCTCTGATGCTTTGGAAGCTCTCTGTAGAACATGGCTTTTGCTGTGGGATGCGACTAAGAAAATTTCAGGAAAGACCAACTAGAGCAGCTGAACTTTATTTGGGGTTAATCAGAGGCACTTTAAATGATGGCAGGTGTATGCTGACTCTTATTTACCACGATTTGGAATGTGATTGCTTCATTCTGAACACAGCTACATCCCCAGTTATAAGAGGGTGTGCAGACTTATGCAACCACATTATTTTTCTTTTTTTTTTTTTTCCCTCCACCTAAAAGATTTCCGTTTGTTTTTCAATTGAGTTGTACAGTTTATAGGTCACATTAAAGGTGGAAAAAGTTCTGAAATGATTTATCTTTGTCTCATTTTTACAGCACAGAAACCTGACATTTTAACAGGGGTGTGTAGACTTTTTATAACTACTGTGTATTGATATAACAATAATAGAAGAGCCTGACTGTACATTTATATACTGTTATTTATATACTGCACCCGCATATATGCCGCACCTATAAAATTCAAGGGGAAAAAACAAAAAAACATAATATCCGAATATAAGCCGCAACTTGTCTATAGTAACTCCCCCCCCCGGGCCCTTTTTGGGGTAGATATAAAAAATAAATCCTCTGTGCTTTGCCCCCTTTGCTGTCTGCCATTTCTCCTGTTCTGTACTCTTTCCCCCAGGGTCTCATGCTTGCCTTAAGGGATAATGTCCTTACCGGGTACCCTCTGTCCCAGTTGTACCTTTTTGTGTGGTGTGCTGTACTCACTCAGAGGCTGGCATGCTGATCTGGAGATGAATCCAGGGCCTGGATCCAGCCTCCGGGTATTTCAGGCTGCAGAGCTCTACTGGATGCCAGTTGAGTCTCAGGTGGTTCTCAGCCGGGTTGCCGAGGCTGCAGCTCCTGTCGCCGTCTCTCCTCTCCTCCCTCTGCTTGGCTCTGGGTCTTAGGTATTCGCCGGGGGAAGCACGCAGGACCACAGAGGACCCGATTCAAGATGGCGGCCGCACCTAACAAGTGGCTCAGCCAGGCCCCAGGTCCTGTTTGGAGGTGTATCAACCCTACAGGGCGCTATAACTGTGCTGGGGGTTGTTTTGGGGATCCCCAGCAATTTATTTGAGGGTACTGGACGCCCTCTGCATAGCTGCGGCGCGCCGGCTCCATCGTCTTCACACTGCAGCTGCTAGCCACGCTCCCAATTCGGCACAACATTTTAAGGTTGCGAATATAAGCTGCACCTGTAATTTCCATCCTCAGAAATCAGGAAAAAAGTGCGGCTTATATTTGGGCCAATACGGTACTATATGTGTACACTTGTTTAATTATAGTTCCTGGTTAAATATATATGTGCTTATATTATTATTATGGTTGATCCAGGGTGAATATATGTAAATGTATATAATTTTAGGGAGCCCACAGACTGCCGTGTGTGCGGAATCGGATGTAGAGTCCATCCTCAACATCAAAGTCTGTTGTGGCCCTTTGTAGCATCATACTGAAGAATAGCGTAAATGGAGTGAGTGCAAGAACACAGCCCTGCTTCACGCCGTTGCTTATTGGGGAGGGCTCAGATAGGTCATTGTTGTGCCTAACTTGGCCACGCTGGTCTTCATTTAGCTGGATGATCATGTTGAGGTACTTGGGAGGGATCCTATACATTCTAGGATTTGCCATAAACCCTTCTGCTCAAAGTGTTGAACACTTTGGTAAGGTCAACAAACGTCACATAAAGTCCCTTGTTCTGTTCTCTGCATTTCTCTTGGATCTGCCTAAGAACAAAAACCATGTCAGTGGTGCTCCTTTTGGTTCTAAAGCCACACTGACTCTTGGGGAGGAGTTCTTCTGCGATAGTGGGCACCAGTCTGTTGAGGAGTTCTCTTGTGAATATTTTCCCTGCAACGGACAGCAGAGTTATCCCCCGGTAATTGGAGCAGTCTGTCTTTTCTCCCTTCTTCTTGAACAGGGTGATGATGATTGCATCACAAAGGTCCTATGGCAGTTTGCCTTGGTGCCAGCAGCAAACAAAGAGCTCATGGAGTTTAGCGTGAAGTGCTGGGCACCCATGTTTCCAGATCTCAGTTGGGATCCTATCAACTCCTGCAGAATTACCATTTTTTAGCTGCTCAGTGGCTTTTACAGTCTCTTTGAGAGTAAGGATCTGTTTTCATTGTTTGTTGTGGAATGCGACAGAGCGCTGAGACTGAAACGATACAGTTGGCACAGAATAGAGTCTGAAAGTGGTCAGACCATCGGTTCAGAATCAACACCTTGTCTGTAAATAGTGTTTGACTGACAGATAGGTTGGTCCACCACTGGTTCTGAATTTCTCTGAGCTTTCATTGGAAGTTGCTGCACACAAGACGGAAAGCTACTTTCTTGTTAGGGCAAGACGGCTGAGCGAGATGCGCTTAATGGGCGGATCACTTTTTCAACAGTAATTTGTGGATCCCTGGACTGTTTTCATCAAACCAGTCTTTGTTTTTCATTGTGGAGAAACCTAGGACCTCTTCAGAGGTCTGCAGGATGCTGGTTTTGATATGTTCCCATAGAGCATCTGAGGAGGGATCCCTGAAGCATCTGCGATCTTCTAGTCTTGACTGGAAATTCGCCTGGAAGGTGGCCTTTACTTCAGCTGACTGGAGGTTACCGATCTTTAACTTCTTCTTTGGGGCTCCTTTACTCTTTGGTTTAGGATTGAAGTGGAGTCGAAGTTTGCAGCGCACCAGACGGTGGTCCGTATTACATTCTGCGCTGTGTATCACTCAGGTGAGCAGGAAATCTTGAAGGTCTCGCTGGCGCACCAGAATATAGTCTATAAGATGCCAGTGCTTGCACCGAGGATGCATCCAGATTGTCTTTAGTCTGTCTTTCTGCTGGAAAACTATTGGTGATGGTGAGTTTCTGCTCAGTGCAAAACACTGTGATTGCCAAGTACACCTTTCCAAGCCTCTGAATCCTTGCCTACTCTGGCATTGAAGTCGCAGAGGATGATGACCTTGTTGTCTGCAGGGATGTTTTGTACAAGATTGCTCAGGTCGGTGTAAAACTTGTCCTTTTCTGCAGGATCCACTTGAAGAGTTGGGCCTGTGATCGTTTGCTCCTTGGAAGTGATGACAAGCAAGTGGAGTGTGAGTTCTTGTCAGAAGTGAAGGAGTTAACACTTCTGAAAGAACTCCTAATTGGAGCAACTCCCCTTTAAAAGACTGGAAAGCAGGCATGGAAAGGAGGAGGAGGGGCTGACTAGGCCCTAGGCAGCTGTGCTGCTGAGAGGAACAAGCACAGAGTGGAAGGTGATCTGGTGTGGATATACAGTGAAGTTGTGAACTACCCTGTAAAGGATCGCCAAGTGACTGTTACTGGGAGAACGGGGACTACAGCAAGTTGTATGAGCTGGAAGATTGACTTCAGACTCAGGAGGAGAAGTCACAAGGAAGCCAAGTAAGTGAAGGGAATAAGTGAGGATTCCCAGGCAGAGTTTTGCCTTAAAGGCCTAGGCACGGTTGTTGCTGAAATATTATGCCCCCAGGAAGAAGTGAAGTTAAAGAGAAGTTAATACAAGTGAGTTTGTGTTTGCAAGGGTCCCTGGGGTGAAGCATACGGGAGAGACGGGCGGGCCCTATGCTTCACCCGCAACCGTGTCCCAGAGAGGAGCGCTGTGTCCCAGAGAGGAGCGCTGTGTCCCAGAGAGGAGCTCTGTGTCTGAGAGAGGAGCGCTGTGTCTGAGAGAGGAGCTCTGTGTCTGAGAGAGGAGCGCTGTGTCCGAGAGAGGAACGCTGTGTCCGAGAGAGGAGCGCTGTGTCCGAGAGAGGAGCGCTGTGTCCGAGAGAGGAGCGCTGTGTCCGAGAGAGGAGCGCTGTGTCCGAGAGGAGCGCTGTGTCCGAGAGAGGAGCGCTGTGTCCGAGAGAGGAGCGCTGTGTCCAAAAGAGGAGCGCTGTGTCCGAGAGAGTAACGCTGTGTCCGAGAGAGGAGCGCTGTGTCCGAGAGAGGAGCGCTGTATCCGAGAGAGGAGCGCTGTGTCCGAGAGAGGAGCGCTGTGTCCGAGAGAGGAGCGCTGTGTCCGAGAGAGGAGCGCTGTGTCCGAGAGAGGAGCGCTGTGTCCCCGAGAGGAGAGCTGTGTCCCACAGAGCGAGGAGCTAGAGAGGAGAGCTGTGTCCCACAGAGCGGAGCTGTGACCCAGAGTGGAGCGGGGTCCCAGAGGTTGCTGAAGAGGGCGACCTAATCTCGCTGGGACCTTCACCTGTAAAGAGACTGTTTATTTCCTGGCCACAAGGTGGCACTACCCCAGTTAAAGGACTGTTTTCAAGCTGACCACCAGGTGGCAGACTACCCAAGTTAAAGGACTGTCTACAACCTGGCCACAAGGTGGCATTCTCCCACCTCGCGGAGAAGTAATTGCTTTTTTTTTAAGCCGAGCTACGGCTACCGCTGTTTTTTTCTTTCTTCAAATGCCGGTATCAGCCCTTCATTCAAGAAACCACCGCTATATGCGGCCATCCTGATCACACTGGTGTCATTTGTGGGATCGAAAAATGTCTGTGTTGAAGAAGACAGCCCACCGTACAGCATAAATATGGAGGAGGCCTTGAAAGCTTTTATAGAAGCCCAGCGGGGGTTGAACAAACAGCAAGCCGAGTTGAACAGAGTGCTGGCTGCCAAGCTTGGTCAGAGCCAGTCAGAAAAGAGAGTAATGTTTGCAGAGCATAGCATCCAAGCCGCAAAAGAGGAAGATAAAGGTTTTGGAGAGTTTACTGCAAGATTTAGAGAGGCCACAGAGAAATGGCAGAGACAAATGGAAGTCGACAGGGTACAGATGAGAGAGTCTTTAGAAGCACAGAAAGTGCAGCTGCAGCGATTGAGATCTACAGAGAACAATGTGTGTTCAAAATCAAGCAGGGTTATGAACCCTAATTGCTTTCTAAAGAAAATGACAGCTCAAGATGATGTAGAAACCTACCTCCTGAATTTTGAGAAGATTGCTACCAGGGAAGGTTGGCCTAAACAGCACTGGGCCACAGTCCTGGGTCCCTATCTGTGTGGAGAAGCCCAGGAAGCGTATGGGTTTTTGCCTGAAGAAATGGCAACCAATTATTGCACCCTGAAAGAGGAGATCCTTGGTCGTATAGGAGTAAAGAAAGTACAGAGAGCGCACCCCTGGAATTTTTTTGCCAGACAAGCGTATCGCTACCCAAGAGACATACTTGTCGGGCCAAGTCTAAGTTACAGTTTCCCTGTTAAGGGAAGGCCAACCAAACCTGACCTAGTAGTAAACAAGGAGAAAGAGAGAGCGGAAAAAGCCACCAGGTGCAGTACCATGAGTGAGACGGCAGGAGCCGCGAGGGAGGCCGTAGAAGGCTCCCGAGTGCCCGCAGAGTCGGAGAGAGTGCCCGCAGAGTCGGAGAGAGTGCCCGCAGAGTCGGAGAGAGTGCCCGCAGAGTCGGAGAGAGTGCCCGCAGAGTCGGAGAGAGTGCCCGCAGAGTCGGAGAGAGAGCCCGCAGTGTCGGAGAGAGAGCCCGCAGTGTCGGAGAGAGAGCCCGCAGTGTCGGAGAGAGAGCCCGCAGTGTCGGAGAGAGAGCCCGCAGTGTCGGCCGATCCAGCCAAAGAGATTGCTGAGAGCCCCAAAGAGGTCGCTGAGAGCCCCAAAGAGGTCGCTGAGAGCCCCAAAGAGGTCGCTGAGAGCCCCAAAGAGGTCGCTGAGAGCCCCAAAGAGGTCGCTGAGAGCCCCAAAGAGGTCGCTGAGAGCCCCAAAGTGGTCGCTGAGAGCCCCAAAGAGGTCGCTGAGAGCCCCAAAAAGCCTGCTGGTGCAGATAGAATGGCCTTAGAGGAGGAGAAACAGCGTTTTGTAAAGCTCCAAAGACAAGCCCACGGTAATATGAGGCCCGAGTATATCCCTGAATGGCGGAGGAAGCCGACATTCGAGGACTACCCAGTGTCCTACAGGAATGAGAAATTGATGCCTATTTGGGAGCGGAGGATATGTCCCCCAAAGCCTAAGCTGAACGAATCAGTGGTGTGGGAGCGGCCACACAGTGATAAAGAGGAGAACATCTCTCAATTTCGACAGAAGCCTCGGCAAATTCCACTGTTCACCTTAGACCGTGGGGAAAGTGACAAAGAGGCGTCTAATGGAGACCAGCTAGAAAGTGTTGCTAGGACAGTGTCCGATGTGAACACCTTAGAAAAGACTGTTCCTGTATCAAAACTGGAGCACACGCCACTTAAGGAAGCTGGACAAGCTGCACAGGCAGAAGGATTTTATGACGACTCTGATGAACCAACCGTAGTTCCGCTGGTTGAGTTTGTCTCGGCTAAGCAAGCAAAGGAACTTCAGTTGTCTACAAACAAAAATAAACTTGAAACTGAGAATGTTCTAACCCATGAGGTAGAGTTAACTTCAGGAGCATTACCAGCTCTGGAGGAGGCAATCGAAATCTTGTGTGCTGAAGAGACCACTGAAATGTTGTCGGCGGTTCCCCAATTAGAAGAGTCACCTGCAACAACAGATGAAGCTACACCTGTGCCACCACTTGACGAAAAACTCCCTGAAATCATCCCTTCTGATGGTAAAGAAGAAGAATTTACATATCTGATGGAGGAGGCAACAAAGGAACTGCCTGCAGAAAGCATTCATGATTTCTTCAAGCGTCGGCCAAGGCCACCTTGCGAAGGGTATGACTTGCAGCTTATTAAATCAACAAAGTATCAGCCATGCAGTTTGGAACGCAAGTTGGTCATGAGTGATAAAAAAGAAGTCAAAACAAGAGACTCTGCTCCAGCAGAAAAATCTAAAGGGAATTCAAATAATTCCACCCAAGCATCACAGGCTTGTACGGGCGAGGTATTTTTAAGGAACTAAAGTTGGAGGAAGTGAGCCTGCCAAGAGTTCTGATGAGCCACCCAGGGCTTGGCACACAGTGGATTCGGAGGACCAGGTGGATAAGCAAGAGTCCATTTCGAGGCCTGTAAGTGAAGATGTAGATCCTACTTGTGAAATCCAGCAGGAAATCCCTGTGCCCCTACTGGATTCTCAGACTGTTGAGGAGACCTCTAAAATTCCGGTACCAAAACAACATAAAGCAAAGCTTTCCAAGCTGGAAAAGCCCTGTTGGTGCCCCGATGATGGCTCATTTGTTAAGTTGGATGAACATAAGCAAAATAAAGAACTAGAAGTTTGGAAAGAGCGTTTTCTGAAGCACTCCCTGCATAAAGCCAAGCCTGTGATTGAGAGGAGAGTTAACCTAAATATCGTCCGTAAAGGGACGACGGCAGATGGACAGGAGGAGCTAAGGGCAGATGTGGTATCTGTCATTGGGTCTGCTGAAACAACTGATGAGATAATGCAGAGAAAAACAGTTGAAAAGCTCCCAAGTCTTAAAGCAAGGCTGTACGAGGACAGCGCTACAAAGTTGAGAGATTCACTCCTTCCTGATAAAGGCGACACACATGAAGGAGGCCAACAGACCAGTAAGGAAATGAGAAGATGGATTTACAGGCGGCCACGATCGCAGCCTGCTACCTCGATGCGGACGGCCCAGAACGAGGAGTTCTTGAGTGGTGAGCGACCCTACCGGATGTCCGGCCTCTCGGCATGTCGCCAAACACCATGTTGTTGAGCTGAGGGGGGGGGGTGATCGTTTGCTCCTTGGAAGTGATGACAAGCAAGTGGAGTGTGAGTTCTTGTCAGAAGTGAAGGAGTTAACACTTCTGAAAGAACTCCTAATTGGAGCAACTCCCCTTTAAAAGACTGGAAAGCAGGCATGGAAAGGAGGAGGAGGGGCTGACTAGGCCCTAGGCAGCTGTGCTGCTGAGAGGAACAAGCACAGAGTGGAAGGTGATCTGGTGTGGATATACAGTGAAGTTGTGAACTACCCTGTAAAGGATCGCCAAGTGACTGTTACTGGGAGAACGGGGACTACAGCAAGTTGTATGAGCTGGAAGATTGACTTCAGACTCAGAAGGAGAAGTCACAAGGAAGCCAAGTAAGTGAAGGGAATAAGTGAGGATTCCCAGGCAGAGTTTTGCCTTAAAGGCCTAGGCACGGTTGTTGCTGAAATATTATGCCCCCGGGAAGAAGTGAAGTTAAAGAGAAGTTAATAAAAGTGAGTTTGTGTTTGCAAGGGTCCCTGGGGTGAAGCATACGGGAGAGACGGGCGGGCCCTATGCTTCACCCGCAACCGTGTCCCAGAGAGGAGCGCTGTGTCCCAGAGAGGAGCGCTGTGTCCGAGAGAGGAGAGCTGTGTCCGAGAGAGTAACGCTGTGTCCGAGAGAGTAACGCTGTGTCCGAGAGAGGAGCGCTGTGTCCGAGAGAGGAGCGCTGTGTCCGAGAGAGGAGCGCTGTGTCCGAGAGAGGAGCGCTGTGTCCCCGAGAAGAGAGCTGTGTCCCACAGAGCGAGGAGCTAGAGAGGAGAGCTGTGTCCCACAGAGCGGAGCTGTGACCCAGAGTGGAGCGGGGTCCCAGAGGTTGCTGAAGAGGGCGACCTAATCTCGCTGGGACCCTCACCTGTAAAGAGACTGTTTATTTCCTGGCCACAAGGTGGCACTACCCCAGTTAAAGGACTGTTTTCAAGCTGACCACCAGGTGGCAGACTACCCAAGTTAAAGGACTGTCTACAACCTGGCCACAAGGTGGCATTCTCCCACCTCGCGGAGAAGTAATTGCTTTTTTTTTAAGCCGAGCTACGGCTACCGCTGTTTTTTTCTTTCTTCAAATAAACCTATTTGCTGCACTTCATGCCGGTATCAGCCCTTCATTCAAGAAACCACCGCTATATGCGGCCATCCTGATCACAGGCCATAGACACTGAAAATTGTAGCATGCTGTTTGTTTTGAAGTGGGAGGCGCATCAAAATGATGCGGTCAGAGTGACTCTTTGGCAGTTTATCAAGTTTAGAGGCGATATGGTTCCTGACACCAGAGACGTTTTTCATTTTCTGGCTTCCCTAACCAGTAGAAGGTATTGCTTGCCCCATGTTTCTGAAGGCTTCCTTCCTCTGGGAGGCAGACTTCACTGAGGGCAGCAATGTCAATAGCCTGCCTTCATAGTTTCTGGGCTACTAGAGCAGTGCGTCGTTTTGGGCGACCGCTGTCTGTTGTGTCAAGCATAGTTCTGCTGTCCCTATAGAAGGCTACTTGGTCGTTCAGGGTGCTGCCGAATTATGCTGTTGTCTCTTGGGTCAGCATCAGGCGACCCACACACCTGGACCTCCTGCATGCAGGATTGAGACTGCGGCTTCCAGTGACATCTTCCACCTGCCGTTTCGTCCCTTTCCCATCACTGCAGGGCTTTAACATGTTGATTATTCTAGATGTAGAAGTGCCCCCATGAGCCTGCGCAATGGAGTTTTTAGGTGAGATGCAGTGTGCGCAGTACTGGTCCCACCCTTTACACTCTGGTTCATCTGTTATGTCCTAGCAAGCTTGGACGGTGACAGTAAGGTCCTTGAGCCATAGGTGTTATATTGGAGTGTGCTTCTCCTAGATGGATGGCCTTACAGGGTTAACGAGCTGCCTCTGCTGGGTTTTAAATCAGAGTTTTCCTTCTCCTAGGCTGGCTGCCAACCAAGGCTAACGAGTCCAGCCTAACCATCTGGTTATACCGCCAGACATTCGTCACATCTCGCCATAACGTAGCAAGCTCTGTGAAAACGGGGGCAACAACGAGAAGGTGTTGCTACAGACACAGTAATGTAGAAGAACAATATGCAATGACTCCCTGATTAGCAAGCCAACCAGTGATCACACGACAATCACTACACTGGAAAAGGAGAGGTGATGTATTGCGCATACACTTTCCATGGGAGAGTGGGCCATGCGGACTAGGTCACCCCCCTTTTATATATATATATATATATATATATATATATATATATATATATATATATATAAAATACTTTAATATATGGTGGCCAGAAGAGTGATAGAAGCCCTCCACGTACAGTAATATAGTATATAAAAAGTACATTTGTGATGTCTAGAACAAGTTAAAAAAAACTGTATCCTGCTCAGAATTCCGAGAAATACAGTTATTACACTGCACTCTGGGAAGCTGAGCAGGGACATGCAAATGTGCTCACAAATGCCTAGCTCTTTAATCCATAAACCATTTTAAACATGGCTTCCTTTAAGCTTATGCCTGCTGCATTACACAGCTTTTATGCAAAGCCAAGGTTGGATTACACACAAGCTGGGAATCCTACCCACATACAGGTGTTTCAAGGTTACTGCCCATCAACGTGGGGTGGGATCCCAGCTTGAATGATTTTTGTGGTGAACTACCTACTCATAAGGTCCACAACACAAGCTGGGATCCAGCCCTACGCTTGAAACAGATGTACTTGGGTAGGATTCCCAGCTTGTGTATAGTCCAAACTTGGCTCAGTTTTTCTGTGTGATACAAGTGATCATGATTTGTGTTTATGTAACATTTGCTCACTGCCCTCTCATAGAAACATACAAATAATATGTCCCACCATCAAAAGCACTTAATAAACAATTAATAGCTTGGTGTGTGTATGAGTAGTTGTGTTGTTAAAATGGCTGTTATGGGAAAATGTCTGTGATTTGCTCACACAGCAACTGAGCGATATACACGCACAGAAAAGTGAAAAATGAGTGCGTGCATACCTTGCGCATGCACTCGAAGGGGCTCCTCCACTTTACTGCCCAGGGGCTCCAAAAAGGTAGATCCAGCACTGCAGATAGTCGTATATCTACACTATCCATTTTCATGTAAATGGTGTTTAAACTGGCTTAACATTCCTTGTATTTTACATAAAGAACCCTGGTGAGACAAGCTATATGCTAATTCAAATATTTGTTTTAATGTTAACAGGCATTAAAATGTTTAAATAGACAAAAATTAAGCAATAACATTATACATAAACATTAGTATATTAAATGTTGAAATGTATTAAATTAAATGTTATAGTGCTTTTTTGTATGTGCTTATGTGAATAAATATTCATGTTTTAGACAGATTTGTATATTAATAAAGTTCTATAAATTTGAAAATAGCAAAATCGATGTGTCATTTTTCATCCTTGCTGACTGAAGACATATGAAAATACAGGATACAATGTGAAACTGCAATGTGATCATAGAATGGCTTGACATATCTGTATTAATGATACAGTATATACAAATTCATTCAATTAAAGAGTAATTGAGATGGTGTATATCAAATGAATTTGAAAATGTTATGCATTTTGAAACAAAAAAATATTTTTTCATATACCGTATATATCCAACTTTTAAATCCTTCTTTTACTATATTCCATTCCTTGCTCTCTCTTCGCCTATAGACCAGTGTTTACCTTTAAAAACCCATTCAAAATACTGACAGCATAGATCAACTCTGCCAGCAAGCAAAATGTTTTCTGTTGCTAGTGTGTATTTTTCCATCCATATTCTCACCAAACCAAGCCCCCCCCCTTCCCCCCCAGAAAGACACCAATTTTTTTTTCAATGCATTCGTGCATGACAGGCACTGTTTATTATTTTGAGGCAAGATAGGCATGCACAAAATGAGAGACTCTTGGTGTGCTCTGACAGGTGGTGGGTCATTAGGCAGATCCACTGGACATTTGATAATTGGCTTCAGGCATTCTCCATCATGGCGTGTGTGAATGGGGAAAAATTCCCCAATCAGTGCTCATCCCTCTTTGTGTACCTAGAGGAAATCAGAAGTGTCTACTGCATGGTGGTATGGCCTGGTGGAAATATGGTGAGGATTTCTGCCAGTGTATGGCTTCCAGGCCAGATATGGCCTGGAGTGGTAAGGCAATAGTCTATTGGTTGAATGTGATGACTCCAATGAGGGCTATGCCGCCTTTTTGGAACAGCGCGAGGGTGGGCAGATCTCCCGCTCTCGCACCAAGTGCTGGGAGGAGAATCTGCTATGCTTATAACAAGGGCATTTGCAGATGGTTCCCCAATTGCTGTTTCAGACACATTTGAACCGGTTATGGCGAGGAGCACCCCGCAGCAAAATGCAGTAAGCCGATGGATAATAACAAACTCAGTGAACAGCTTGCAAAAGGGCAGGACGCAAGTTACCTACAGTAGGTAAAAAGAGAAGGCATCAGCATCTGATCTGCTAAAAAATGGGTTCTGGGATGGCTTTGTACCGGCAGTCTTCCAGCAAAACTAAAATCAGTTTTGGAACACCCAGAGGTTGTCAGAGAAAACTTAGAAAAAGAGGTAAAATTAGGTAGGATGGCAGGTACGATGGCTCCTCTGGCACCTGCTACTTGGAACTCATATAAAAAGGTCTGGTTGAAGTGGAATAAATTGGTGGATGCAAAAATGAAGGGAGTTCAAAGGCAAGTGGTGGTCCTGGCTTTTATGTTCAAACTGGCCAGGCTAAGAGATCTGACAAAGCTTTTTGTGGTAAAACATGTGATGAGACCTTGCTTTTCCGGGCTGCCTTTTCCCTAGCCTTCTTCAGAGCATTTGAGTGGGGGAACTGGTTGTGGCTTGCTGGCTAGGTCCTGGGGGCATACAGGTGGGTGATGTCAGCCTTCATAAGTAAAAGGTTAAAAAGATCTAAGACCGATCAAGAGGGCAGGGGGAAAGAAATTACTCTGTATAGGGTTGGTACCGAATGTTGCCCCATGGACTGTACCAGCAGCGGCCGGGATGTCCAGGCCCGCTTTTAATACACAAGGATGGCTAGGCTCTTTCCAGGTTTCACTTTTCTAAGGTCTTAAAAGTCTGCTTGCAGCGCCTTGCGTTGGGTCCAGACGATTTTGGCACTCATTCCTTCTGAATTGGGGCTGCCACTATGGCAGCTGGTTTGGGTTTACTGGAGGAGGTTGTGAAGAAAATTGCGAGGTGGGAATCCAAACTCTTTCAGAGCTATGTTAGACCAAAGGCTGCTGACTGCGTATTGTCCTATGCTTATTGCAGGTGCCAGGAAACAGCTCTAGGTGGTTGGCCACTCCTATATTTACTGGGCTTGGTGGTTCACTATAGTTTCGCCAGATGGCCTGCAACTGGGCGTACTGGAAGAGGATATGCAGGTGCAATGGGCAGGGATACGAGGCCTAAGATGGTCCCAAAGCCAAAGATTTTGTTAATTCATACTGGGGGCAACGACTTAGGGGTGGTTCCCATTAAGAGACTTGTTAGGGACATGAAGAGGGACATGTCTAGATGGAAAGACACATTTCTGTGAGTTATGATATATGGTCGGAGATCAGTAGGAGGAAGGTATGGCACAGTGCCAGGGATCCGGTTCCCTTAGATAAAGCGCATCTTAAAGTTAATAAGTTATTGGCGAGTTTTTCTCGAATTATTATTATCTTTTATTTGTAACGCACCAACATATTCTGTAGCGCTATACATAAGTTGTGATCAAGGCAAAACAATATTAACACACTAGGAAATTGCCCATAAAAAATTACGGTAATTAAATTGTTAGGCTGGCAATGCTTTTTGCCACACGATGTGATGGTTTTGCTATCATTGTTGTTTTTCAGTGTTTTACTGTTACACGTTTTAACCAACTGCGAGGCGCGCAGTGCGTTTTTCAACTGCTGCATGTTTCTGGAGTGAATTGAGAATTAAAAATAAGTACATAAATAAAACATTTGTGTGTGAGTAAAGTGAGTAAATCTAACCTCAGAGAAATGCCATCCTTGTAATATCTTGTAATATCCATAATATCATAAGTACAGAGTGCCTGTCCTATATCTCTCTCTTAAATCTCTCTTAAATCACTATCACATGCCTCCTGTAATGATATCTTAGCTCGTAGATTTTACTCAGAAGTCTCTCAGAGGGCCTGAAATTATTAAAAAAATCTTCAGGCTTCATCCTTCTGTAAAGGCATAAAAAAGCCTCAGAGAAGATATATTGCCTAAAACAAATTAAAATCTGTGAATTCTGATTGGTTAGACTTTTAACCAATCAGTAATGAAGCAATTCAAATACTTAATACTGTTTGACTGAAATATGATTGAGAAGTATTTCAGCCAATCAGAATCTACAAAAATAGTATATATTACTATTATTATTATTATCGTTTATTTGTAACGTGCCAACATATTCCATAGCGCTACATAGCTATATAAGGTAAGGGTGCTGTCAAAATAAGTTTTAGTAGGTGCAGGAGCTCCAGGAGTGGCAGGATTATTAGGCTAAGGCCTATTTACACTGTCCAAAGATGAAAAACAATGGCTTAAATCAAGCTAGAAGAGGACAGATTCTTCAATTAACTTGGAAGTGCCCATTTATCAAATGAGGACCAGGGCTTCAAAGATCGTCATTGGAGGGTTGTCAAGGTGGAGGCTAAGTATAATTGCCCCCAAGTAGATGTATTTTTTGTAGTATATTTTTAATTTTAATTTCTAATTTCTGTAATTCTTTCTTATATTTATTTAGTCTTTTTTAATGGCATAGTGTTGGCGGCAATGACGTCCATGTGGACCACCATGGGGGCATAGGGTCCTTAATGATCAATATGGTAGAAGTTAGGGTGCCATGAAGATCCATTGGGACTCCCATGATACAAGGTTAGGTTTAGGGGCCATGGATCTGGAGGGACTCCAGTGGTGTAAGAGTTATTTTTAGGTGTCATGTGGGTTTCTATGGTATATGGGTTACTTTTAGGTGTCAAGAGGTACCATAGGGACTACCATGGTTATAGTTAAGTATTCCTCAAGGGTCTGGAAGGACCTCCATAGTATAGGGTTTCTTTTTAGGTAGCATGGGGGTGTCCATAAGAATCCACCAAGGGGAATGTTGGGGTTCATAGGGTAGGGTAATTCTGATATCAAGGGGGTCCATAAGGACCCCTGTGTTATAGGAGTTAATTTTAGGTACCATGGGGTCCAAAAGAACCATCATGGTTATACTGTATGTGACCATAGGGGTCCATAGGTAACTCCTTGATAACAGGATAAATTAGATGCCATGGTTGTCCATAGGGATTCTAGTCGTTATGATTAGAATTAACAAAGAGTTTTCTCCAGCAAGCAGGCTGCGAATACACATTAGAGCTAGAGAGCTATGAGCAAAACCCACTGGGTGTAAGTCAGTACATTTTACAAGATTATTTTTTGCGAGAGTCATAGAATAGCTCTGCAAACTTGCCTTTCAAAACTCCAGTAGCTTTGAGTCAGTTTTTCGAGAGTTCTTACGGGACACATGGAATAGAGGCATATATACAGCTTCAGGGAAGTTTTCTCTTTAAAGATAAAATTGTATTATAATAAACTGAAATGTTATTTATACTGATCTTCACTCCTTAAAAGCTATGAAAACCTTGTAAGGGGGGAATTATGTAACATTCAATTTGATCCTATAGATATATTCAGAATCCCAATATATCTTAAACCTTGCTTACCAATATGTTGGCCCTCTAAAAAAAGTAAAAAAAAGTCTATATAATAAGCCTACTAAAAATTTAAAAAAGTCTAAAAAGTACAGGTGTTTGACTTTCATATGACTTCTTGTAGACAAACTTGTTTTTTTATAATGTGTCTCCACTAAATTATTATAAAAATGGACATTATGGTAGAAACTAGTATTTTTATGTCAACATATTCTTATTATAGTAACCTTCAGCAATACATGCACTTGAATCTGTGTACAAGCATCAACAGTACAATACGAGTGAACACTTATTAATACTTAGCATTTAACATTCACCCACATTTTCTGTGGAAGTCAAATCTCAGATGTGTCGCTATGATATCTGTGGGTCTATATGTATAAAGGTTAAACACAAAATCAACTTTCTTGTTGACCAAGAGGCCCAAATATTAGAAATAATAGAACGAAAAATAATTTCTATGCAACCAAAAATGTATGCAACTAGCTGTGGATGTCTTCAGAGCAAACCATTCTAGCCAACAGACACACCATATAAAATCTGTACGCAATCTTCCCCTAATCAAGAGACCGAATGTTGTTTCAATCTCTTATACCTTGATATGTAAATTGCAGAATTAAAAAAAAGTGGAAACAAACTTGTGTAACTATGACAGGCACAATATTACACAAATATATTTATAAAAGTACACTTATAGTCACAGTTCTTTAAAATGAAACATTGCTTCTAGATTAATGAAAGCTTTATTGACTCTTTTTGTTTAATTATATTGTTTGAAATGCTATTTTTTTCAAATCAAAATTACCTCTGCCTCCCCACTTCTATCCCTGCACTGCAGCCTTGAGAGCATGTAATTGTGTGAGGGGCAGGAAGTAAACTGTGGCATGCCCTTAGAGGTTAGCAGATTAAATTGTGCCCGGATCAAATCATAGAGAATCCCCACACAGCCTGAAGCCTCTCCTCTTGCCCTGGTGTTGCTACAAGAGCACACAGGTTTAAGGAAGGCAGTGAGGGATCAAGTGGTTTTATACAATTAACCTGATTTACATGACCCATGCATGATCCATTTAGGCTAGTTGATGGAATAACTGACACGACAACTTGAGTTGGGAGAAACAACGGGCCACAGCTTTATTTTGAAACAATGTAAACAACAACCGTAACTTATTTAAATGACTAATTTAGTCCTTTCCTTCCGGGGGAGGAGCCCGGCCACGAACAGTGACCTAACGCTTTGAGCCCTGCCCAAAGCCCCAATGCTTATCCTTAAGCACGCCCTGTGAGGTGGGGCCATCGCCCCCTTAGGCCAGTGGGCCGGGCAACTCACCTCCCGCCGCCCAGACATAAATTAACAATACACAACATACAATAGCCACTTCTCTGAATTCTTTAACCAAAATATATATTAATTTCAATATTTCTTATTTATATTATATATATTATATATATATATATTTTTTTTTTTTAAAGAATAAACCATAACATCTGTTAACAACAAAATACAGGGTAGGTGGGTGGGATTCCAGTCGGGAGACCGCGCTGCTGTGTTCAATGGCGCGATACGGGCTTCCGACACGCCCCCCGACGCTCCTGATTGGCTGATAGCCTCACAGGCTCCGCTGGGTCACGTGACGCTACAGGCTGACCCAGGGAGCCTGTGCAGCCTCCGCGTCGTTCATGACCCATGCATGATCCATTTAGGCTAGTTGATGGAATAACTGACACGACAACTTGAGTTGGGAGAAACAACGGGCCACAGCTTTATTTTGAAACAATGTAAACAACAACCGTAACTTATTTAAATGACTAATTTAGTCCTTTCCTTCCGGGGGAGGAGCCCGGCCACGAACAGTGACCTCACGCTTTGAGCCCTGCCCAAAGCCCCAATGCTTATCCTTAAGCATGCCCTGTGAGGTGGGGCCATCGCCCCCTTAGGCCAGTGGGCCGGGCAACTCACCTCCCGCCACGGAGCATGCGAGGGACGCCTCCCGAGGCTGCGATCCCCCCCTGCTGGACATTAAAGCCAAGGCCCGCAAAACACTCTCCCTAAACTCCAACATCATCAACTCATACCCTATTTCCGTAAGATGAACCTTATCTTTTGCGAAAAAATCATCTGCGCCGACCGGTTCGAAATCTTTATACCGGGTGGCAGCGAAACCTTGTTTTCTCACAAAACTCGCAATCTGCTGGTTAATCTTCTGTCTAGCCTTATCCAAACATACTGGGTCGCGCGCATTACGCCATGATCTTCTCTTAATCATCTCAGACCAGATAAGGAACGTCCCAGGGAACTTCTTCACCCATTTCTCGATGTCTCGTCTCATCACTTTTAGCATTCGTCTCATGGGAACTGTCCCCAAATCGTTCCCGCCGGCATGAAGTATTATCACACTGGGCTGACCGTAACGCTGCGCGTAAGTTTCCAAGAGACCGTCGAGCTGCGCCCATCGCAGACCCCGAATGCCACACCACCTTACGCGTAAGTCCGTAACAGGAAAGCCCAGTTGTGCCTTTTCTTCGGTAACTGCGGCTAACCTATGGGCCCAGTACACGTATGAATGGCCCACAATCCATAGTTGCTTCTGTCCCCTGAAAGTAGAAAGCAACACCATTAAACCACTGCATAGGAACGAAAACGGTCTGAGTCCCACCTCCCGATGCGCTTCACTGTCGCGTCGGGCAACCCCAACCTAGCCGCTTCAGTGGCAGCTCCAATCCGAAAGGAGTGTGTTCCGAAGTCAGACTGCTTGAAACCGAGCCGATGCAGTGCGCTTTTTAAAACTCTTTTAAATTGATACGTAGACAGTGCCGTTCCATCGGCGTGTACCAGCAGTGAACACCGTCCCGCCGGTCGCTGCTTAAGGTACTCCATTACACATGCATATGGGCAACACTCCGTGCCAACCTGATGCAGAACCACTTCTCTTCCTTTACCCACTTGGTCGGTCTTTGACCTCCGCAACCACAATACCACCGTACCTTCCCTGAGGCAGGTATCCACCAATTGCAGACCCCCCGAACCGTGTCTACTGTTCGCGACTAACTCCCCTATCCTAAACGCTCCGAAGAACGCCAGGGAAAAAGCCGTTCGGAAAAGTAGGGATTCAAAGGGGTCCCTGCAAACCACCACCAACTCCTGAGCCAAACTCAGCAACAGCGCAAATGTTATTGGCCGCCTACTTTCTGGCCTTTGCGCCCCGCTGAACATTCCGCGCACCACCTTGCGCACAAGAAACTCCTTAGTAAGGTCCCTCTGCCCAGCAAGCTTAAACATAAAAGCAAGCGCCGTGACCTGTCTCCCTACTACGGTTCTTGATTCGCCTTGCTCGGCGCACCGCAGCAGGTACCAAAGCAGGATCCCTACACTCTTGTCTTCCGTCGTGGCACCACCTGCCAGTGCCACTAGACTATCCCATTTTGCCCACACACGTCTATAAGCGTTCCACGTCGCTGGGGCAACAGACTGTATCACGAGTCTCGTTACCTGACAGCTCCAAGCTCCCAAAGCTCCTCGGGGATGTGCTCCCCCAGGGCGTCCGCACAAGGAGCCAGCGCCCTGAAGCGATCCTCCTGAAACCGAGAGAGGGCATAAGCAATTCCGTTTTCCACTAATGTCACATGTCTTGCCTGAAACCATATGTTCAAGCGAAGGCAACATAGCACAAGATGCCGGAGCAATCTAATCACCGGTACGGATGCTGACGTGATGTTATTCACGGATTCAACCAACCCCTTATTACCCGAATGGAAAATGACTCGCCTGTCCCGGAAACAGGAACCCCATAAGTGCACTGCTACCACCATAGGAAACAGCTCAAGGAATGTAGGGTTCTGCAGTAAACCCCCCTCTTCCCATTCCTCCGGCCACGCCGCAGCGCACCATCTCCCTTGGAGATAAGCCCCACAACCAATCGGTCCGGACCCATCGGTGTGGAGATCTAGCTCTGCGCTGGTGGCGCCCTCCTTTTGAAGGAGCACCCGCCCATTAAAATCTGCAAGGAACATCGCCCATACCCTTGCATCATCACGCATGGCCCTAGAGACTGTTAGGAAATGATGCGGCCTCGCAATCCCTACCACAGCCAGCGACATCCGTCTACAGAATATCCGCCCCATGGGGATAATTCTGCATGCGAAATTCAACTTCCCCAATATTGATTAAAGCCGCCGCAGGGTTACCCTCCGTGGGCCCAGTAGCGCCTTAATCTCCGCTTGCATGTCTACCACCTTCTCTAAGGGAAGACTGCACTCCATTTTGCAGGAGTCGATCCGAATCCCTAGAAAAGTCAATTGTTCCGTAGGGACCTCCGTCTTGTCATGGGCCAGTGGTACCCCGAATTCTGTACAGATTTCGGTAAACACCTCCAGCATGAAACGGCAAGCGTCGTTTCCCGCTGGGCCAACAAAAAGGAAGTCATCCAGGTAATGGGTAACACTCTTGTACCCCGCCTGGATGCTCACAACCCATTGTAAAAATTTGCTGAAGGCCTCGAAGTAAACACAGGATATCGAGCATCCCATGGGTAAACATAAGTCGACGAAGTAACTACCGTCTACGAAGCACCCCAGCAACCGATGGCTTGACGGGTGTACGGGGAGCAATCTGAATGCTGCCTCGATGTCCACTTTCGCCATAAGGGCCCCCTGGCCCTCCCTCCTCACCAGGTCGACCGCCCGGTCAAATGACTCATAAGACACAGTAGCCTGGTCTTTTGATATGCCATCGTTTACCGAACGACCCCTGGGGTAGGAGAGATGCTGGATCAATCTAAATTTACCCTTCTCCTTCTTGGGGACCACCCCGAGTGGAGATACGACTAATCCCTGGATGGGCGGGGCCGCAAATGGCCCTGCCATCCTCCCCAATTTTACCTCATTAAGCACCTTAGCTTTAGCTACCCCTGGGAAATCCCTAGCCCACTTCAGGTTTGGGACAAGAAAACCTTGAATGTCGACCCCGCATGGAATCCGGAATCCTTCTCGGAACCCGTCCTCCAACAGGCGCGCCGCTTCGGCGGTGCCTGCCAATTTACCGTAGCGTTTTAGCCACGGCAGCATGGCGGGGAGGCGTATGGGCGTCCTGCCCCTTTGCGAGAGGTTCGCCCCTGCCTCCCTCTTTTGGTCTACCGCATCTAGACAGGGGGTGTTCACCTCCACAGTTTGAGCATGCATGCTTAAACCTGCAGTTAGGTGCCCATCTACAGACCCCCTCGTTATACGCAAAACAGGTCTTAAGGCCTGCTCCTGAGGCTTGGGTGGGGCCCTTGGCTCCACCGGCCCCGCTCCGAAAGGGCGTCGTGACTCTCATGGGTGTCATGATGTTTAGCCAGTACGCCACCGCTTTGTCACTCCAAGCCATGCTTGGCCTTGAGGCCAAGTATTGCCGGAATTCCTCGTCGTACCGCCACCAGGCCGTACCCCCATAGACCTTGTGAGCATTCCGAATTTCATCTATGTAAACGAATAATCCCGAACTCTGTTCGGGGTGCCGCTCACACAGTACGCAAGCCCAGATAGAAAATGCTTGCAGCCAGGTATCAAACGTCCTGGGCAGCCTAGCAAAAGATTTCCCCTCCCTGGGGCCCCTCTCGGCCAAATCTGTTTGCCTAGACATAGGGAGAAGGGAAAACAACTCTATAAATTCCCTCCTCCAGATCTTTTCCTTGACATCCTGTGTAAGGTGTGCCCCTAAGTTATCCAACGAGCATAGGACTATAGGTTTTATGGCTGCGTCAGTAACTCCCACATTGGTATTCCCTATTGCTGCAATCGCATTGCCTACCGGCTCAGCCGCGCGCAAGCTAGCTAACGCCTCGCTCGCGCTCGCTGGCGCCACTACCGCTACTGGCTGGGACCATGCACCCTTTGCTAGCCCCCCTATCCAAGCTCCCATTTCGTGTTCGCTAACCGCAATGTTGTGCGCAGCTAGTAGAGTCTTTAATGACCCGATAAAACCTCCCTTGTCTGCTGCGCAGCTCAACTCTGAGCGCTCACCTGCTTCTGGAAGCTTTGGAGTAGATACGGCCAACGGAGTATCCCCGCGTCTCTCCTGACGCTCCGGGGACTCTGACCGTCTGGCCCTCCGCGGGCTCCTCCTCTCAGATCCAGTGCAAGCACAGCTGCACCGACAAGATCTTCTGCTTCTCGACCTGGATCTCCTTCTGGATCTGTGGGTACAAGAAGAACAGTCACTAGCTCTCCGCGACCTGCATGCCCGTGCCCATACCGCCCTTTCCTCGTCTGAGGAACGGTCCTGGTCACCTAAGCTTGCGCGGCTGGAGTAAGCTAGTACTGCCTCCGCCGCCCCCTGTAGGGGTTCCCCTGAGACTTCCTCGGGCGTTGGAATATCCAGATGTTGGTCAGTCTTAGACCCTTTGCGCTGTGGCCTAACCGTATCGCCCTCAGTCTCTACTCTGCTACGTCTTAGCGGTGTGTGCGTAAATAGTAGCGGACTGTACCTGCTTGTAGCCTTCTTTGCTCGAGTGGGGCGTCCTAGCCTCGCCACTGCCGCTGTCACAGGCATGTCATCAATCATGACCATGCTGTCTTGGCTATTCATCTCTCTGATCACACCGTCTCTTCTCTCTCTCGTCGTCGCCATGCTCCTCTCACTGCCAGTTGGGCGTCCCTGTAAAGTACCAGAAGCACTGTTAATGAGGGAAACCCCAGGGACCGTCTGCTTGGCACCGTGAGGGCCTGTAGGAGCCTTTTTAGGACTCCCGGCTTTTCTCTTACCCCCTGCACCCCCCTTACGGGGTGTTAGAGGGGTGTTTCTCGACCTTTGTCGCGGCCTAGGACCTTTAGGCAAGTTGGCAGGTGGTGGCCGGAGTGCTAGGCCCTCACCCCCACCGCCCGTGATCCTGGCGCTCGCCTGCCTGGGGGGTATGGGGTCCCGGCCACCCTGACCTGTAACCCCCCCATCTCTTGTGTCTCTGCTACCCGATGGACGGGGGTCTGGCAGCCCTACAGTGGTGGGATGG
The DNA here is from genome assembly GCA_027410445.1 of Discoglossus pictus. Taxonomy (NCBI): domain Eukaryota; kingdom Metazoa; phylum Chordata; class Amphibia; order Anura; family Alytidae; genus Discoglossus; species Discoglossus pictus. Next base: position 311,966,862 of record CM050163.1, on the reverse strand, counting down.
GAAAAAATTTCCCTGGAGGCATCAGAATTGGCTTGGACACCAGCCACCGCAGGCTGTTCCTGTACAATGTGCTGAGCTCCAAGCGCAGAAGGCATGGGAGGTCCCAGCCTGTCCTGCACCCACCTGACCCCTTGGCTTAAGGCACGGGTCCTAACCTCAGCCAGCAAAGCCTCTAAGCCTTCTGGATCCATATTAAATACTACCATGGGGACAAACAGGGGGAACAACAGGCAGAAGCTCAGGCACACACAGACACAGGAACACAAACAGACACAGCACACTCACAGCGCAGACAAGGACACACAAAAAAGGAGGAGGAAAAAACACAAAACGAAAAGGAATAGCCTCAACAGATATATCCCCTTATTTGCTGGTAAGCTGGGGTGAAATTCTCAGTATTTAAACCTTCCTACTGTGATTTTAGATGCAGGACCTCAGACCTCCGTCCATTCCAGTCGGGAGACCGCGCTGCTGTGTTCAATGGCGCGAAACGGGCTTCCGACACGCCCCCCGACGCTCCTGATTGGCTGATAGCCTCACAGGCTCCGCTGGGTCACGTGACGCTACAGGCTGACCCAGGGAGCCTGTGCAGCCTCCGCGTCGTTCAGGACCAGCGCTGGTCTAGCAAAATCATTAATTTGGCATTCTCCTGGAATGGAACATGCCGGATAATCAATGCCCCACCTGTATATATATATATATATATATATATATATATATATATGTATATAGTATATATTGTATATAAATAGTTCATCTGTGTTCACATTTAAATGTCTAAGACATGTTAAAAAAAACTGTTTCCTGCTCAGAATTCTGAGAAGTACAGTTATTACACTGCATTCTGCTGAGCAAGGACATTATTATTATTATTATTATTATCTTTTATTTGTATTGCGCCAACATATTCCGTAGCGCTGTACAGGGGATAAGAACAAGGGAAATACACGTTTAACAAAATTAAAAGAAAAAAAAAGTTGAAGAGCCCTGTTTTGAGCTTAGAATCTTAGCAGAAAGTGCTTTATCCCAAAGCACCCTACAAGACTGGAAACTCGCTACTTACAATCTGAAAATGTGCCCACAAATGCCTCGCTCTTCAATCCATAAACCATTTTAAACATGACTTTCTTTAAGCTTATGCCTGCTACATTACACATCTTTTATGCATAGCCAACGTTGGATTATACACAAGCAAGGAATCCTACCTACGGACAGCCGTTTCAAGGTTATTGCCTATCATCAGCATGGGGGGGGGGGGGGGGGGGGGATCCCAGCTTGTGTTGTGGCCCTTATGAGAAGGTAGTTCGCCACAACAATCATTTAATATATGGTGGGCAAAAGAGCGATAGAAGCCCTTCATCGTACAGTAGTACAGTAAATAAATAGTACATCTGTGTCCATATATGTTTTAGACATTCAAATGTGAATTGTGCAGAAAGCTCTTTCAGTAAGTCTTGACAGTTTCACAGTTTCTCACTACCAGATAAAAGTGGTGATATCAATATAGAAGAGAAAGTGTGGGAATATCAATAAAAGGAGTTACATTATATCCCTGTATCTCTACATATCACTCTTTCTCCTCAATTTGAATTTATATTCCTTATATTCTACTTCTGTAATATCTTTCTCTCTCTCCCTGTCTTCTTTTGGGCTGGTCTCAACAGTAGGTGAACTTGACATTATGTGAACTAGTTACTCTTGATACAAAACATCATTGTTTAATTACAACCTCATATATAACAGTGGTGTATGAATTATAGTGTGGTTTATTTATATACTTTCTAAATTACTAAAATAGATACTGGGCAAATGTTCATATACAGTAGTTTTCCTATGTCTTCACAGGCAGTGCCAATGTTATACATCCACCCTAAACAAACATATGAATGTGTCAGCTGAGCCTAAAAGGTTTCAAACATATTTTATCTGTGATACACAAAGATATGATGCAACAATACTGCCACTCTGCTACCTGCAAAAGACTTGCACTTGATATTATTTCATGATTATAACAGAATTGTATGAGTTAATCTGAACGGATTATTTTATATACATGATTATTGCATGTAGTATGATTAACAACAATGGTTTGTTGCCTCTGATCTCTCTCCGGGACATAAAGAGAGCTGAGGCTGTAAGAGTGAAGCATAGAAGCCTGCATCACAGATTACACAGAGAAAAGTGGGCTAAACAACACACTCTCTCTTGTATTATAAAATACATACCCTCATTATTTACTACTCTATTACTAATTACTAATTCATCTCTGCTTTAGTGATTTTACCGTGTATTGCTTTGTACATGACAACAAATTAAACAAGCGTTGTGTCCCTTTAAAGGACTTTCAATTGAATTAAGCTGTCCATTATGGGCTTAAAATTTGTATTTCTTTGCCAATCTGACTAGTACAGACTATACATTCATGACGCACAATGTGAAAGGCTTTAACTCTCAGTTTAAAAGGAGAAAAGTCTTCCTATACTATAAAAATATTAACCCCTCCATTCTTTTTCTACAAGAAACGTACTCATTACATAAGAAGGTTCCCACGTATCTAAATAAAGACTATCCAACATACTATTCTGCCACACAGCCTACCAAAAAAGCTGGCACATCAATCCTTATCCACCGCAATTTCCCCTTTCAAATTTAAACTAAAAAGATTGATAAGGAACACCACTATATAATTCTTAATGGCAAGGTCCTAGATACCAGAATTACCCTAGTATCCATATATGCACCAACCACCTCCCCACATAAAACCTTACTAAAAATCCTAAAACTTCTTGAATCTCAAACTTATGAAAAACTAATTAGGACCTAAACTTGACCGGTCCAATAGCCTCAATAATGTCCGCTTCTCGAACAAATTGAAACAAAAACAAAAGTCACTTAATAATCTAGGTCTGATAGATGCCTGGAGAGGACATCACCCCAACAGAAAATAATTCACTTATTACTCCCACACCCACGGGTCATTCTCCCGTATAGACACCATATTAATAAGCTCAGCCCATCTTGACAAATCCCAAAGCGCTGCAATTTGTGCCTGTCCATGGTCTGACCACACAGCAGTACATTTAGATTTGAGCCCAAAAATATGAACAACCCAACACTTGGAGGCTAAATGAACTTCTTCCTACAACCACCAAACTCCTAGATCAGATAACTAAAGACTTACACCTACTGTATATTTTGAGACTAACTACTCTATGGAGTCGGAAATTGGATGGATCTGTGTGGCTCACAAGGCTTATATTAGGAGCACTTGTAAAAAAAAATAGCTATGGCCTATAAGAAATAGTGCAAACAAAAAGAAAAACAACTTATGCACACATTACAGAGATTAGAACACCAAAATAATCAAATCCCCACTCCCCAAATGCGCTAACAAATAGTTAAATTGTTATTGTTGTTAGTCATACAGTCGCATATGACTCTTGGTGACTCTATGGACCACAGCACATCAGGTGCATCTCTCAGTCACTGCCCCTCTGAGCTCCATCAAGTTCATGTTCATCTCCGCCTCTATCATCCCCTTATTCTTGTGCCTTCAATCTTTCCCAGCATCAGAGTCTTTTCTAGGAAATCCTGCCGTCTCATAATATGGCCAAAATATTTGAGCTTCAGCCTCATGATCATACCTTCTAGTGAACAGTTTGTCTTGATTTACTGAAGCAGTCTTCTCCAACACCACAAATCAAAGGAGTCAATTCTACGGTGCTCAGATTTCTTTATGGTCCAGCTCTCACAACAGTATGTTATTACTGGGAATACCATAGTTCGAACTATACGGACCTTTGTTAATAGTTTAATATCTTTAGCATGTCCAAGCTTGCCATAGCTTTCTTCTCCAGAAGCAAACGTCTTTTAATTTCATGACTACAGGGAGTGCAGAATTATTAGGCAAGTTGTATTTTTGAGGATTAATTTTATTATTGAACAACAACCATGTTCT